>VYZS01037851.1:48030-92720 GCA_013400695.1 Neodrepanis coruscans
ATTGAATTTTTAAGGAGAATTAAAAAAAAATAATCCCTAGCTTTCCCTAGTCAATAAAGTAAAAGAACTATGTTCCATACAGAATCAAGGCCAAAAGCTTTCTTGTTATGCATAAATACATCCAATGCAAATGTAAGTAACATCTGTGTTGCAATACAGAGTTGCTGTTGGGGTTTGGTGGGTGGTTTTCCCCCCCCCCTCTTTCAAACAATTCTTATCTATAATTTCATACCTATTAAAAGTAACATCCAAATTTTACAGTAGCTAGAAATGCTAAACTCTGAGAACTTGGACAAATGCAAAGTAGAGATAACAAGAGCCAAGCGTTCTGCCAGGGGAAAAAAAAAAAAAANATCAATGCAAACAATTAGATTATATTTAATGTTTTATCTGCCAGCTACTCTCAATATAGCAACATGGCACTTCCATCTGAGCAGTAGTTTCCACCACTTATTGCTTTTTTATATTAATATTTCATGACACTTAAGAAAAAAAAACAAAACAAAACCNAGCCTGCACTTTTCTCCCATTTCTGTTTTCTGACACTCCTTTAGCCTTTTTACTAGAGAAGAAACTTAGCCATAAATTGAGGCGATAGGAAAACTAGCAACACCCTAAGAATAAAAGTATTTTTAAAGCCCTTAACACTCATTTCCAGCCACAGGATAATCTTCACACAGTTGTGCATCAGTAATGACAAAGTGTCCCAGTCACCAGCTGGGACCCTCCTGTGACACCTTAATGACATTGGGAGAGGATAACATGCAAACAAAGGAAAGCCAGCCTGAAGTACCACTGCAAGAGCAACTCACAAATCAAGAATTACCAGCAGTTTGTACCATGGCTTTCAATTATTCTTGAAATGCACAGTCATATTGTAATTTAATTTAAGGAACAAAGTGCAACTGTTTGTATCAGAGTCTAATCAACAAAACAACACATTTCTCAGATGGTGTGGGAATGCTTAAAATATTGAATAACCTCACTTTAAAAAGAAACTGAAAAAGAAAGAGGCGTAAGCTTGGAGAAAAAGTCACCATGCCAAAGACACCACGGGGTCAGGGGCTGGGAAATCATCGCTGCCCTGTTTACTGCCCTAATTATTACTGTTTCACACCCGGTTCTGTTCACACACTGCACAAACCTGCTTCATTATCCAGTGGTTGCTATGACACACTAAGAAAGCTGACAGAGGCCTTTTGCTTTGTTGAGCACAGACCAAGGGCACACTCAGTCCTGCAGCAGAGAAACTGCAAAAATGTCCACTACAGGAGAAGCTCCTGTTCCCTGCATCATCTTGAGGAACAAGCCAGGGTGTGCCCAGATCCTTTAACAGAGGCACCAAACACATGGTTCAGCCCCAGCTTTGTCAGTCTGTGAAGAGGAACTGGCTCCAGAGACCATTGCAGGAAGGCTGTAACTGGTACCTTTAACCACCTGGATGCTGGTGTGATCTCTGGGCCAATACAGGGAGGCAAGTGCTCTTCTGGAGAGGATCAAAATAAAAAAGTCAGCCTTGTAATATCTACCGGTTACAACTAAATACAATGCAAGAGGAAAAGAACTCTTTAAAAGCTACCAGAGCCACCAAAAGGGGAAAAAAAAGGAACAAAAAAACCCCACAAGCCAAACCAAACAAAACATGGAATAATAAAAAAAAAAATCTCAAACTGCTTCTCAGGAGTAGTACAAAATCCTGAGGGAAAGGATGGGAAGAACTGTAGGCTGAGACTAAAAACCCCATACTGACAGTATTGCTGCTAATCCATGCCACCAAGGACAGCTCCAGACTGTAAAACAGCAAGACAAAAGAAAACTGAAATCCAAGAACCAGCCAGTTTGAGTATCTCCCAGCTAACTAAACCTTTTGGGATATGACATTTGTGCTGTGGAAGGCATTTCCTTCCTAAGTTTTAGTGGGAAATAAATTTTCATCACACTACTCCAAATCAAGGTACTTGTTTCACATTTGCTTTAACAGCAGAGCTAAGAATCAATGACAATGTATTTGTTCTACCACCACCACCAGCTTATTTATGACAGAATTTGGAGATCATTTTACCCATTCTCAAGAAAAGGGAGCAGATAAAGCTCATGTTCTGGGTCCACATATTGCTTGCTTTCCTTGCATTCCACTTTGTCCCTCACTCAACCAGCTCCACAAAGTGGAAAGGTCTGAGGAAATGGGCTGGCAGCATGGAGAGATGACAGGCTGACAGTCATAGAATATGGTTCACCCCTCAGCAAAGCACAGAATTTAGAATAGAAAATGCATCGCATCTTTCACAAAGAATAAGCAGCAAAGGAAAATAAATCCTGCCCATGGAATGTCACAGAAACAGGAGGAAGAAGACTAGCAAAACCATGGTCTCTCACAAGTGATGTCTTAGCCCTGCACTCAGAGCCTTCTTTTCACAGCCACATTTTGAGGCAAATCCAAATTCAAAGTCAGTTTATTGGGAAATATGGGTTTATAAGGTCCTTGAAAAAAACCAGAGCCTATAGTTTTGTACTGCCTTGAACACTAATCTTGATACGCAGAATATGCACTGCCATGATTTTACAACTGAAAGGCTAGTTTTGATCTCTTTACTTTCAACTTCATTCACAACTCACCCTGCTGACTTCAATGAGGAAAACAATGGAAAAAGCATTAGCCATCATAATTAAAGGGATTAGGATCTGATGCATATCAATCCCAGAAGCCATCTGATTACAAAACAAACCATAAATATTGTATAACAAAAAGACAGACACTGCTAATGTTAAAAAGCTTGTCTTCTCACAAGGTCATTAAGAACTGCATAAGACATATTTGGATTTTCTTCAACTGTTTACAGATCTTGCCTACAAAAACTTCAGATTAAATTTAAGTTACTAAATCCACAATTTTAATTACAGAAACAGTAGCCAACATCTAATCAATCCATTGCTCTATGAATCCACAAAATCCACTCATAAAATGGAAATGGAACAGCATGGTTGAACTCCATACAATAATTTATTATATTCAGAATATGCAGGGTATGTACATACAAATAATATGGGGTGTGTACATTATTTTTAAACTCCTTTCTGCTTGACTGCTCAAGTTCTATTAAAGTTTTCTTAAAGAAGCCAACTTAAAATGGCAAACATTTTCATGAGTCACTCTTCCAAATGCATTTAAAAAAGAGCTAACAGCATAAAATGCCTTTTTTGGGATAGAGTTTTTATAAATCACAAATAAATTTAAATTCTAATCGGCAATATATATACCTAAAGTAAGCCTAAGCCTTGGACTGAGTAACTCCCCTCAGCTGCTGGTGCAATATTTTGCATGAGAAGTTTGAGTTACAAGAAACAGTACAAAACACACGCAGTGAACTTTATCCTGTCATCAGCTGCTTTCAGATGCATTGGTGATGAATTTTTTTAAAATCCATCTTCTCTTCAGGAGTATTATGCTGAGAAACAACCTTGTCCATCAAGCAATGCACATCTTAAACTCAGTGTTAAGCACATTACCTGCCTTCTTAGTATTCTAATAACACATATTTCCTTCTGCAAAAGCTGTTTTAATAAATTTCACTCAGTTTTAATAAATTTCACTCAGTTTTAATATTCTTGCCAATTTCTACATGATATTAAATATTTCTCTTACGATGCAATCAAAAGTTCACTGGGATGAGTTAGGAATTACAACAACGGTGTCCTGTACAAAATGCTTTCTTGCCAAACTCCACAGATTCAAGGATTAAATCACTGACTGAAAGGATTTGGCAGTTAAGTGGACAACCTGCATAGATTGTCAGCACCTTAAGAACAAGGGAGTGTCAAAAGGTCCAGGTGGGCTAAACAGCTTTTCCAGAAACACAGGGAAAATTTGAGCCTAGGACCAGCATAAAGCAATACATCCAAGTACACTCTCCCAGCCCCACCCAATATTCATCTCAGGCTTCCTAAACAGGGACAATATCATGATTTTTGCCTTCTCTTGCACACTATGAAATGTTTGATAAACTAAAGGGTGGCTTAAACTAATACAATAAAGAGACCTTCCAGCACATCAATAGCAACCACATGGTCAGGTAGTAAATTGCTCAGCACAAGATTTATAAACAGATTTCCAATCTTGACTCATGTAGATTTTTTTTTTAATAAATCTGGTTTTTATTTCATTCTTTTCTAGTTCTCTAAAATTTTAAAACTAAAATTTTACTCTCTAGTCTTCGGAAGCCAATAAATATGCAAACACTCTCTCTTTACACTTACCTGAGTTACAGGGTGAGTATTAAGAAGCCCCAGGTGACATCAGCCCACTTCCCAAACTTTGCATCTGGACAACCCAAAAGAGGCCGCAAAGGTCTCTCAATTGTGCCAAAGGCAGGTTATTTTTAAAAACTGAAGACAAACAAAATTCACAATTTGACAGGAAAGAGAAACATTAACAGGAGAATGAGGAATAAAGTCAATTGTAATTTTTAATTAGCTTTCCAAGCTATTCAGTGAATGTTGGTATTCATGAATAGCAATCAATACTGCATTCTAGTAAGTTGTTATGCAAATGAAGCACTTCAGCAGTATTATCCCATCCAGAAGTAAATGTTCTTAACAAAAACTAAAAAAATAAAATCTATTTGCCCTTATAAAAAAGGCAAAGTAAAGAACAAACGCAGCTTTCCTGGAATTTGAACTAGTTCTACCAAGGTGTTTTGGTTACATTCAGGAACAATTCCCATAATTTGAAAGTGAAGATTTTGGTACCTAGGTGCTTTTGAAACACCAAGCCCAAATTCAAACAATATATTTTGTTCAAGAGCTATAGCAGAAAAAGTGAGTCATTAGAATATGTACAGTGAGTTTATGGTCTTACTACAGTAAGAACAAAGTCAGTATTTGCACCTGAAATAGAGAAAAAGAAAAAAGAAAGCCAAAATTATTGGCAGTGGTCACATTGAAGCCCAGCCTGAACAGAGGAAGAATGGACAAACCTCATGTAATTCCTGCTGTAGAACTTGGGAGACAAGAAGAGCCAGAAGATCTGCACTTTTTCACTTTTGTTATACCAGCAGGGAATGACTGCATACAGCAGGGCTTCAAATACAGGCACATGTAAGTGAATAAAGCCAAATTTTACCCCAAATGTTATTTGCACTGATATTCAAAAATTATCATGCAGTTGAATATGAGTTAACTTACATGAAAACTTATCTTAGAATAATCCCATCAAAAGCATTCCTTATTTCTCTCCTGGCCAGCTGAAGTCTTCAGTGTTACTGAACATTCATCTCCAGCAGCTGTCAGGCATTTTACTGGCCTCACTTTATCACACACACACCTAGACCAGTATCGCAAATATCACTGGTAAATCTTCTCCATCCTTTCTGCAAGCACAAAGGAGCACGATCCCACAGGCTTTGTCAGGTTTTCAAGCACACTAC
Organism: Neodrepanis coruscans; assembly: GCA_013400695.1. Taxonomy (NCBI): domain Eukaryota; kingdom Metazoa; phylum Chordata; class Aves; order Passeriformes; family Philepittidae; genus Neodrepanis; species Neodrepanis coruscans. The sequence continues at coordinate 53,454 of VYZS01037851.1, forward strand.
CTACCATATTTCTATTTTAGGTCACACAAAGCATGGAACATTGCTTCCTACAAAGGCTATGAAATATGGTTAACACAGTGTGGTGGTTTTACCACAAATTCAGTGATTTTGGAGCAGAGACTCTGAGAGAAGTCACAAACACACCCCAAAAATGAAGAGAACACACAAAAAATCACAGTTTATTTTGCGCAAACACCAAAACCCGACAAACAAAGTACAAAACAGACAAATCAAATAAATAAATTTTTTCCAGGGCCCTCGTTTGGGGTAGGGACGCTCTGGCAATAGTGCTTGTCTCTCTCTCTCTCAGAGCCCAGCAAAGAGACTCCACGGTATTTAGAAGGGAGCGCGTGGTCTTGAGGGCCCCTTAGCCTCGAACCTCTGCCCGGTTCCGACTGAGGAAAACAACTCAAGAAGATTACAAAACCGCGCCCCTCCCCCCTTTCCTCCCTTTTAGCCCGAGGAGNGAACTTCTATGTGCAAACTTGCAGATTAACGTGAGTCTGCAAACATGAGCTGATTCAACTTTTCCATAGTTGGAAGAAAGATCCATTGATTTACATAGGACTTGATGTATCACCAAAATACAACTGCACTTCAAAGTAACACTTTCCCCTTTCAGGAAAACAAGCACAGCCTTTTTCTCCAATTGTAAAATAAATTCTGCATGGAAATTCCCCTGAAGCAAAAGTATCCTCAGTTAAATCACTGCAGTGAACAGCACAGCAACTTCCCAGGGTCACACCCTTACAGAAACCATTTGGATACAGAAGCTGACAAGGACATATCCACTCTCTGCAGCCTGGTGATCACATTCACTCTCCGTCAAACATGTCTTTGAGAAAAACACCAGTGCCAGCACATCATGCTGGAGCCCTTGTGCAATTTGACCAGTCAATTCTTTGTGGGGAGTACAGGGGAACTCACAATCCTCCCAAGGTAGGTCCAGTTATTGTTCTGAGATGTGTATCTTGAACAAATGTATGAAAAGCCTTCCCTTTTCAGAAGGCCAGAAGTCACTCAGAGTTCTGCTACCTGCACTCTAAAGCTTAGACCAAAGCACATTACCCATCTGTTGTGGGTTGGAAAAATAAAACCGTTCCCCCCACCATTCCCTGCCGGGGCTGTCCCGCAGTCCCGGGGCTGTCACGCCCGTGGAGACGATGTCAGGAACAGAGCCGCGGCATGCACCAGGAGCCGCGGGGGCTGCGGGCGATGGCGCCACAATGGCCAGCGGCAGCGGGCAAGCCAGCAGCAGCGGCGGCGCTGGGAGAAGCCGGTGAAAGCAGCGGCTTTGCCCAGTCCTGAGAGGAGCCGGTGAAAGCAGCGGCTTTGCCCGGTCCCAGGAGAAGCCTGCGAAAGCAGCGGCTTTGCCCGGCCACAGGAGTGGCCAGGGCCGGCTCCTTACCTGCGGCCCCAGACCGAGGTGGAGTCCCGGCGCGGCGCAGCCCCGGCTTCGCCGAGTGGCGCGGCGTGGACTTGCTGGTGTGGGCAGCGCTCGCGCCGTCCGAAGTCACCGCTCGGCACGGCCGGTGGGAGCAGCACCGGTTCTTTTGCAAAAAAGCACATGGCGTCCCATGGCAACCGCCATGAGCCGGAAATGCCTTCCCAGCNGGGGTGTGTTTGTGACTTCTCTCAGAGTCTCTGGTCCAAAATCACTGAATTTGTGGTAAAACCACCACACCATCTAATGAGTCATACAAAGCTGATGGCAATTAGTTCCACTTAATAATGGGAAAACCAAACCTAAGAGGACTTCTGATCAAGGGAATGAAAGCTGTAGCAATTGTTCTACCACACATTTCAGATCGCATTCCTGAAAAACAAGTACAAAGTCAGGAGCAAAGTTCTACCTTTCAAGACACTAATTTCAATGTTTGACAATGAGGAAAGATACAGCCTCCATTTCATTTTCTTCCTGCTTCCCAGACCTCACAAAGATCATAGGGTGCTGAATTTTGATATTCACTATATATAGTGATATGCATCAGGAAAATATTGTCAAGTTTAGAAAGTTCTTATTAAATTTTACTTTAGATTTAAGACTTGAAATTTAGCTTGTAACAAACATGAAGCCAGCCAAAGTATTACAAGCCAACCAGGAAGAACATTGGTTTTCTGTAACCACAAGGTCCTTCCATTCATCATTGGCCAGCCTTTGGAGACTTAGAAGGTACTACAGAATTTCTGAGGATGCAGAAAAGAAACCAAGAGCAGCATATCAAGTCCCATGTGCTCCTATCCCTTTTCTCCCTACATGAGTGGGGACTAACATAGCTATTAGTGTTACCCAGGAACAATGCAAAATAATTCATAGAGTGGCATCCCACTGGTGTTGTTTTTCCTAAGAGTTTTACTATTCATTTCCTGGCTTGCCTCTCCCCTCCATTATCAAATTGTTCATACTGTGCTTGCAACAATAGCTGAGGAAGAGAGCTGCACATTTTACACTGCAAAAGACTGCAATCAGCTCCCCTTACAGGGATTATAGCCAGAGTTCCCCAGGTCCCAGGTGATTCAACTCCCCTGTGTATTTGGCCTTCAGTTTCTTCCTTTGTTCAACACATTCATTGTCCTCATTGCATCAGACAAGTTAAAAGGTCAAAAGGTATTCTGGGATGATCACCATTTATATCAGTAATTTCTTATGCTGAACACTAGTTAATTCTCTAATGTGCAGTCAGCCTAAAAGAACTGGGTTAGACAAGATCTGCAAAAAGATACCCAGGAAACATTTTTCAAAGATAAACTCAAAAATCCTTGACAATTATGCTACAGTCAGCACTTCATGAGAGGCATTTTAGAATAGAAAGAGGTGAACCTAAATACAGACTTAAATTAATTTTTCTCCTATGTCCCAGTTTACCCTTTAGCTATTCTCAAGGTTTCACTATATCCACTAATCTGCCAATATTGGCAAGTCTTGCAAAAATATATCGTGTTTTATTAGCTTCCAATGAAACAGAAGCTGGTCTATAATTAAATTTCTGTAACACACCTTATTCCCTTGTCCTAATTCACTTTTAGTATTTGTGGCCTCAATGAGAATTGCTTCAAGAAACACAGGCAAGGCCAGATACCCAAAAGTTTACAGAATTTCAAAGTTTTCCCATTGATCTGAAACTTCTGGAGGCTCATGAACACAAAGGCTCCTGCCTCCCACCTCCTCTGTCAGGGTTTGCAGTGCTGAAAGCACTGAAGCCTTGGAAACCTCTGAACTTGAATTGCCAACCATTTTGCTTATCAAAATATCAGGCTATTTTTCCTCCTCTGCTGATCTTGCTGTAACTAAACACTTGGTATTGTACAAAATAAGATGTATTTGAAATGGCTATTATGAAAGACTTCCTCATACACACCCTCATTCTGTATAGAAAGGGTTTATTGTTCACTTTCAAGCATTTCCAAAGAAGGTTAAGCTAAACCATGCAGAGGTTTAGCTTTTCATGTTCAAATGGAGAGTTTAAGAAATCAATTTGAAATTTTATTTCCTAGTAAATACCACATACATTAAATATTATTCCTTGAGACTAGAAAACGAGATTAGTTTTCATTTTTGTAGAATATTATTTTGGAGGCGGGGGGGAGGGAAGGAGGAGAAGTAAATATTCCCCTGAAGTTATGAGAGAACTGCCTTTTTCAGGATCTCTCCTGCTTAATTAAAGGCATAGCCACTTGAGTTCTCAGAGCAAATTGTCCTTGATTATCCCTTGCTTATCTTCATCCCACCAGTTCCTCCCCAATAAATCCTCGTGCACATGCTGCTGCACACATGTTTTTCCACCCCCAGGAGCCAGGGCAGTGCTGTGCACACACCAGTGCAGGCTGCAGCCAGGCCAACACCACTTTCTCTGGTTTGCCCATTAGCCAGCGTTCATTCCATGTGCCAAGGGATGCTCCCCCACAGGAAGGAAAAGGGCACAACGCAGCACAGCTACAGGAGAGAATTTCTGTCTGAAGTGTTCTTTAAAAAATGAAAACACAGCGAGGCATTTGAAAGTCATGACAATTGATCACAGAACACTTTATTGCCACCTGGATCCTTGTTCACTTCGAGCACTTATTTCCCAACCAAAGGTAAGAGAGTGTTGCAATCCTGTGCCAGGGCAGAGCTGCCATCCCCAAAGCCCAACTGCAACAGATGCTGACACTGATTTAAGAGGCTTTCAAGTATTTAAACTTTAAAAATATTTATAAACATTCGGAAGCAAGCAGAGAAAAATTTAAGTTTGCAACATACAAATTCATTTGAACAGACTTATTTATCAAGACTGACATTTTGAAACATACAAGAATTTTTATTTTACATTCAAACCTACACAGATTAAATTTAACTTATAAAGAAGAGATTCATATTGGACAAAATGTCGTCTTATCAGAAACAGTTGCATATCCAACTAACAGACTGACATTTTTTATGGTCATGTTGTTTCCACCAAAAATATTCTCTCACAGATATTTTTACTAATCTTCACAAGTAGCTCCAATACTTTTTGATTTGTGGATCCCTACAAATTTAGAGATGGACAGCTGAATGCTAATACAAGCCTACTGAAAATAGAGTTGTTTTCCTTGATTATTTTTTGCACTCACTGGAAGAGGCCCACAGATCCCACAACACCAAAGATCACTGTTAAAGGAAGAGTGTAGAGGAAAGAAGAAAATCAGCCTCTCAAAATAAGCCTCGAAATATTACTCTTCAAATTATTACATCCCAAGAACTGTGTCTCATCTCATGCCTTTCTCTTCAGCAAAACACTGAAATAACGGCATTTTAATCTTTCCATGTTATACAAGCACACTCTTTACACTGTTTTTGAATAAGAAAAACATAGAAGCCAACTACAGTTGGCTTTAGTATCCATTTTATGAAAGCAAAACAAGAGTCTGAGTCTACCTCAGCTAGAATTAAACACCACCACAATGCAGACTTAAGGCAGTCTAGGATAAATCACACTGATTTAAATCTTCCCAGATTTCATTTTTCAATTCAAATTTAAAACACTGTTATCTAAAACCTTAAAAGTTCCTTTTTCCTACCTAAGCCTGACAATGGCAAATACCATCTGTTCAGCTGCAGCTCAGAAATTTAAGTAGCTCTCAAAAGAGAAAATCATCCTTCAAACACAACTGCCACACAGTTTCTTCAGAAAAACCTCAAATATTATTGCCAATGCATTCTGTCATATATTGACCTCTGCTAGTAGTCTTTCTGAAACTAACTCCAAAACAAATTTCCATGTGATAGATGATGTCGGTTTCTGAAAACACTGAGAGAGTGCCCACAGACTACTTTAACTTTGTTTCACCAACCCATACTTTGCCAGCTCTGCTTACAACCAAGAAATTCAACCAAATTACTGCAGATTTGCAACCCAGTATAGACAAGGGGAGTAGTATTTTCCAGCTACAGTCAGACTTTTACACCTGCGTCTTTGAAATGCAGTAAGACAAAAACAACACACAAAGTTATGAGGGAAACATCCATGACTTCATTTGTTTTTTAAGTGTTTGTGATACACCTGCATTAGATTTGCACATCACAGGTAGGGTTTATTATCTTCTAGAGATAAAACTTTACATTTTCTTAGTCTTTTGATTTCAGAAGTTGGAAGTTTAAGCGGGGGGGGGACAAACCAAGTATCTTAAAAGTCATTAAATCCTTAAGCTGGTAGGTGTCAGAGGCAAATACAGCACATATATAAACACAAACATATAGTATTTATAAGCATGCATGTATTTCAGTGAGAGGAGAATTTATACAAGTCAGAGAGAATGAAGAAATCAGTCCCAGAATTAGCAGAATCTAAGATTTCTCACCTATTTGACTTTCATCTGCTAGCAGATGAACGCTGATAAGAAAACAGAATCTTAATATTTACATTTGATTGTCATCTTCTTCAAATAAAATGAAAGAAGCCTCATTTTAATTGTTCTAAGATATGTATAGTAAAATACTAGTAAGGTAAATGAATGTCATCTTTAATTGTTACTAGAAAAGCAGACAAGTGCAATCCATATTTGGGATACACAACTTCAAGGGAGCAGTTTAAAACAGCAACAAAAACCAGCTCCACAAAATGAGTGCAATTGAAACCTTAGGAAACTGCAGCATTGCTTTTCTGTACTACACTCCCAATATTTAACTAGTAACAGGCAGGAATCATGGGGATGGGATCAAAGGCAGACAAGGAGGAAAACAGGCTCTTCAATACAGGCATTTTGAAAGTTGACATAGTAAAAAAACCCTGCAGGATACTCATCTTGGCCAACACTTAATAGTTTTCGGTTGAATGAAGAGCACTTAAAAAAAACCCACAAAACAAACACCAACAAAAAAACAACCCACCCAAAACTGAGAATTGTTCTATTGCTTCAGTGAAAGCAGAAAAGCCACAGGAAGCTGTAGGGTAAAAGACTAAGTCAAATAATCCTCCTGTTTGGTAAAGCCAACTGTTAGCAGAAGAACATTAAAAACTTTGAAAGTACTGTTTACATTTATAGGAAAACACACAAAGGATGAAACCCTGATTCCACCAAGATACACCGCAAATCTCACATTGATTTAATGAGGGTCAAGATTTCACACACGAAGACCAAACATCTAAACAGCATTAACTGCTGGGAAAATTGCAATTCCATGCAGAGCCATCAATAAAGAGAGAAGTCACATTAAAAAGGATTGTAGCTCAGCACACACACATCTATTCAATTTCAAAAGCACTTTTAGATAATAGACAAAATCCTCTTTCATAGCCCAATACTCTTAAGTGATCTATTGGTCAGATAAATGATCTCGAGCAGTCTCAGTCCCACAAGGGCCCAAAACACCTGAACCACTTTTACAGTCTCTTTCACTGCTGCCAAGCTTGAGCATCCTGCACAGACCCTGCCTATACCAAAGAGCCAAGAGCAGCAGGCAGATTTCACCACCAAGCAACAGAAAAAAAAGACTTACCAAAATCCCCAGTAATTTCTCCAAAGATACCCACCTCCCACATTAAGCAGAATTTCAGGACAAGGAGGGTAGCTGCCACTTAGATTCAGTGTGCCTTAAACACTGAACTTTTAATTTTTTTTAATATCCATTATTGAGAATGACAAAAGTCAAAATGAACCAACACAGTTAGAAATATACATCTCTAGCTTAGCTGCACTTACCAGTTACCAATAAGGGAGTTATTACGGGCTTACCAGTGCACTACTTTAAACCTGCATTTGTGGAAATGAAAAAAAGTATGCTAAGTCTCAACATGCTAAACCACCACGTTCTTTAAAATCCAGCATAAACCCCATAATAAAACACTAGAGTTTGTGTTCAGCAATTAAGGCAATTTCCTAGGTCTCAACCACAGGAAAACTCTAGTTGCAGGAGAACATGGGACAGTTGAAGCTGGTTCTTGCCTTTGACAAAGGTCAACTGCAAGTGCCCATGGAAAATAAAAACACATTGTAGTTTGAAATTTGGGGTTTGGGATGACCTCAAGAGGCCATTGCATCCCTTCTCCTCCACACCAAAAGCTCTGGTTCACTATACATGCTGACAGTTCCTACTTGCCTCTACAGTTCTCCAGTTAAATGCACCAAACAGAATTTTCCTAAAGTCTACCCTGAATGTTTCCTGTTGCTGCTTATTTTCTGTCCTGCCCACAAAAATATAGAGGAGTATTTTTATGTACCCGAGAACCATTTGCACGTTCCTCGATTCCTTTTCATTCATTCAATAACTCCTTCAGCACATCAGGTCACTTGTTCCAGACTAACCTATCTCCCTGTTCTCTGTTGGAACCAACTCCAGCTGGTCCAGGTTCTACCTGAAGTGAAACACCCAAACCCAAAGATTTTTTTCCCAGCTAAATCTTGAATAAGGAATGCATTTTCCACCTCTATTATAATGCCCCAAGTTTTCTAGTTAAAATTAATTGCAACTGGTCTTTTTTTCTCCTGTTAATTTCTGCTTAATAAATCAAAAACAGTAAGAAATTTGGGAGACTGAGAAATCATCATTTGAGCACGATCACCATGAAAACCTGAGGTAAGTCAAATCACACATTTGATCTGTGTCACCTACCTGTTATGTTCAGAGAGGGGGGAAAAGGTCTCAGAGATGAGCTCTACTTGGTCCATTGTCCCTTCCACAGACAAAAGAACAGTAAATTTGAGGCAGGCAATGTCTTGCTGCTATTGGGCTTTTAAGTGTCTTTTGAAATTACACTTACAAAACATTAAGTAACATTCAACACATTTTGAGTGTCAGGACTTGATTATTTGCCAGGTTTGCTAAAACAAGCTATAGACAACAGGGAATTCCACTTGACAGCAGCAATTAACTTCCTATAGAAACAATGCATTTAATCCTTCATTTTCCCATTACTCATTTCACAGCAGGGAAGCTCTCTATACTAAAGTGTTACCTACACCACCCAGACACTCTTTGGGAGTCAGGCAAGCTATTTGTTGCCTTCTAACATAACCTTCTTGGAAACAACAGAAAGGAAAAAAACACTCTCTAACACTTTTATCAGATATTACATAACATTGCCATGCAACCATATTTTCAGAAGTCTTGGGAATAAAGTTTTTTCCCTACCACACACAAAGCTATAACTATATACAACCAGTCACTTGCACCCTGCTTTTTTAATGCCCAGTGATGCACAGGAGTACCATATCATTAATGTTTTTACCTAGTAAACAGTAAATAATGAAAACAAAAGGACAGCACCTCTGAGAGCTCCTAATCATCTTTCGCACACTTCTCCAAATCATTAAAAGCTGGAAAAAGAAAACCAAGGTCCCTTATAAGTGTGCAATTTGGCCAGGTGTATCCAGAGAGAGATATAATGCCCAGAGTTCTGAAGTGGTCACTTCAAGGGGAAAAAAAAGTGAGGAGACAACGACTGCACACTGCTCTCATGGCATGTAACGTTTGAGGACAAAAGCTGTACCTTCCAGCGTGTTCTTTAAGTGGCACACACTCTGCTTACAATTGAAACAGGCTTTGGAAGCTCTGAAGCTCTTAAGTTCCCAGTTTTGGTAGCCTTCCAAAAAATGCAATTAAAATTGGTAACAATATGATTATGGCTGGCAAACGCTCTCGAGCTTCATAATGACAACTTAAATATAGTTGTCAGTCTTCTATGCTGAAATACCTGAATACTAAAGCTGTTATCAAATACTCTGACTTGTGTCTTTTGAGACCTCTGAATCATTTCATTATCTTGACATCCAGACTTCATAATCAGACGAATCTTTTATCCTATGAGACATGAGAGGAAGCTTCATGAACCACTTTTCAATCAAACACTTGGAATCAAAAAGTATTCCCAGCTTCATTTATTGATGAAAAACAGCAGCAACATGAAATCATTTACATGTCTTTACTGGGGTTTATTGATGAGCTTCAGGAAGCACCAGCAACAGAAAGCAATGTTGCTTCATCTCCCATTTTCTGATCTAAGCATTGGGCCAAACATGACTTCTCATTTATTTTGCATAAGGTTAAAAAAAACCAAGACCCCTCTTTTCAATCTGTCTCCTCTGAACCAATAATGAAAAGTATTTCATTATTATTTACTATGAAAAAAAAGTACAAGAAAACAGTGTGATGCAGAAAAATTCAGACACTAGGATCTGTTTAGCATGTTCTCAAAGATTTTGCTTCCATTTCTTCCCCCCAGGCTCCAATCTTTCTTTTACCCAGAATATGCTGGCTCTGTCTCCCTGGATTAGTTGTTTTTCTTCCTCTGATAGTCATATCTGATGGATTCACATAATAGACTTGCCAAGTGGGACTGAATGTTCCATTGATTTGGAAATGTCCTGAATGACTAAGACTTCAAGTTTTGCCCATGTAATTAATTTAATTGGAATCAAATATTCTTAGTTATTCAGATCATTGAGAGGCTTTCAGCTGTACTTAAAATTAGTATTAAAGTGATGTTTATAGTAATGATGAAGTTAAAATACAGTGAAACTTAAAAGGTTGATTTATTTGGTCTCACAAGAAATTTGGATATGGCAACCCTTTTAGAACTTGACTGAGTAGTTTAATAGTACATACTAGAATCAAGATAAATTATTTAAAAGATCAGCCTAATGCAGAGATTTGTGGAGAGACAGAAAAAGTGAAGTGCTGCAGGTAGTAATTCTCCCCTCCCATGACCACATAGACTATGAATTTTAAACATGCTGGGAAAAAAAATTTATCCTTTAGCATATTCTGTTTTCCATAACTGAAGACCATGAGAGACAGTTTAGACAATCTCCAGACATCATGACTGCAATTCCAATAATCCAGAAAGCGTGCCTCTTTGTCTTATTGAACAAAGCTGTCTGCAGATACTCTAAAGAAATAATTTTTCTGTCCAAAGCAGTGACTTTATTGGAACCCATGATAAAGATCTCAGTGTCAACTACCCAGGAGAAAGCTAACAAAGCCAAAAATTGCATATGAGTATTTAAGACACAGATGAAGTTCTGTGAATGACCACCTACTCAACATCCTAATCTTACCTCTTATATTTCTTAGAGAGTCTTGGCGGGTTTTCCCCCCTTTCTATCAAGGGCAAACAATTTTTTCAGCCTGGAGGTATTTGGGGAAAGAAATTGTTATTTTCTACTGAGGGAAAAGTAAGAACCAGGACAACTCCTGTAATCCTTCTCCCCATTCTCAAAAGCATGCGGGGAAAAGGAGCAGGGTGGGAGCGTGGTTGGTTTGGTTTTTAAAACGAGAAGCAGCAGAGCACAGCAAAGTAGATGAGATGGGATGAGAACTGAAACAATTACCTTTGATTGTCTTTGCTCCTCCTACAACAGAATTCTTCAGGCTCAAGAAGAGCCTTGTACACACCAGATCCAAACCTGCATGTCCAACCAGAACGCATCCACCTTCAAGATGGAAGTCGAGATTATGGTTACAGTACCCAGTACTTTGCAATTGTGTATGAGATAACCAGAAAATGCCTTTTGATTTAAAATTTGCTTACTATAGAAGAGTACCAAGCAAGGAGAAAGTAGAACCAGTTTCTTACCAAAATAAGCACTCTTTTTTCCTTTACTGATCAGATGGGAAAGGAAAAAAAAAAAATTGATGAGTCCATAGAGATAAGTATATGAGATATCAACTGCATAAAGTGCCAAGATATGTTACTTCATTTGTTAATGCTGCATTACAGCCTTCGATAATATCTAATTTTAACAATCGGGGTATTTAAGGTAATACGTGAAAATTTAAAGTGCTTGAATATTAACATAAATAACCTAAAAAATCCTATTTTTAAACACTGAATACTGGTAGATTGTGGCTACCGCTGTGCAAAAATGCTCTTTGCAGCCCTCCAGTGGTCAAAGACACAGCAAAACCCGAAAGAAAACGACCCCGCGATTTGCCTGATGAAGTACTGGCAGCATTTAAAAGACATCTCCCACGAAAGAAACACTTACACTTTGTCTAAACAAACAAAAAGAAATCATATAAAGGAGATGGTGACCTTAAATTACAATAGAAAGTAAACAGGACAAAAGTAATTCCCCTCCATCGAAATGTGGCAAATTATTGCTAATCTGCCTAGAAAACCCTCTATTCCACCAGGACACTAAGGTATGTTGGGTTTGTAACAGAAGTAGCAATTTTTTTCCTACAGTCACTTTGTGCTATTCATACAGGTAAACAAAGAAAGTTAAGCAACGTTTTCTGAAAAGAATCAATTTCCTCACAAAGTTAGGGCTCGAGCCGCTATTTCTTAAGAAAACAAACAAACGTACACCAAACAAACACTGAAGTTCTCTCTCTCACATGTGCGCAAGTAAAATAAACAGTAAAGCCTCATATAAAAGCAAGAAGAACAGGCATGTTTTAAAATAATATAAAATAAACTGAGATAAGAGTTCTCAAAACTAAGTTTCTAAAACTCGAGCCCATGAAGTCTGACCAAAACGGTCAGGTAACAGTGTCAAGGGAAAACAAAACAACCAGAGGCAAGAAGCCCCGCCAGGTGTGAGCGCAGCGCCTTCGGAAAGGGCAGGGAGGCTCCGGGAGGAGCGGGCGGACACGGGGAGCGCTGCGGCTCCGCGGGCGCTGCCAAACACCTGCGGCACCTGCACAGCCCCGCGGGGTCACCGCGTGTCACGGCCTGGCGGCGAACTGGGAACTTCCCAGCGAACACCTTCTCCTCCCGTTCTCCTCCTTCAGCCTTCCCTGCCGCAGCACCTCCCGCTTCCACCGTCCCCGGCGAGCACACACCCGGCAAAAGTAGCGGGCGGAGAGAGCCGGCGGCACCCGCCGCCGACCTGCGGAATATCCCGCCCTCCCAAACTTTCTGCCCCTCTCCCCGGGGAGCGGCGGCAGTCCCGGCCGGCCCCGCTCAGCCCCCGCAGCCGGGCGGGGAGCCGCCCCGGCCCCGCCNCTGCCGGCACCGGGGCGGCTCCGGCCCCCGCCCCGGGACCGCGGCGACGTCACGGCGAGGGGAGGCCCGAATATTCATGAGCGGGGGCTCCGGGGAGGGACCCGGCCTCGCACACCTGGCGGGCAGGTGCCGCTGCCGCCCCCGCGGGTGGAGCGGGACGGGCGGCCCCAGAGCTGGGGACCCGGAACGGGCACAGAGGGTGGGGAACGAGGATGCGGAGATCGGCAGACAGAGAGAGAGATGGGACGCAGAGGAAGAAAACAAGGCTGTGCTGAGGCTTGCGAAGGGCACCTGGACAGGAGGATACAGAGGTGGTGGCTGGAAGAGGGAGTAGACCAGAAAAGATAAAGTAACAGCTCAGTAAACTTGGAGTAAAATAGGAGACCTTAGAAAGCCAAAATGGGAAGAGACAATTAAATGCTTTTGTTGTAGGGAAAAAAAAAAAAAAAAGGACAAATCGCAAAGGTTTTGGTAAAGGAGAGAAATAAACAAGGAATAGGCAAGACTTCAAACCTTAAGGGTAGAGGCTGCAGCAGCTCGGAGCCGTGGAAGGACCGTGGGATCGATCCGGCTGTGAAGGCAAGGGAAGCCTTGGGGCGGGGGCTCAAATCATGCCCAGGTGCACCTCGTTATCAGGAGTGCAGGCAGCTGAGATGTTCTGAAAGGAAAGTACCAGCAAACGTGAGGACACTCGCGTACAGATTACACACTTGACCAGCTGTAAGATTTTAGCTTCGTGCAAGCTGTGAGAGCTACAAGGGGTTATTGCATGATACCTTATGTCCTGCGGAGTCCCCTCCCTGCTTCAACTGGTCCCTCATTCTGCTCTATCCCATAAACTGCTCATCAAAGCCGCCAAACTCTGGAGAGCCAGTACTCGGGACAGAATCAAAGCTCTAAAGGGTGCTTGTGAATCACTTGACTGTGGGAGAGTTGTCACTGTGACAGAGCAAGGCCAGGCCTGCCCTACATAACATCATGCAACACTGGCATTGAAGACATCACTGTCATCGAATAAAATCACTTGGATTTGGGTTTCTGTCGTTATTGCTGTCCATTCTCTTTCTCCATATGTATTTTAGAAGCATGATTCATTAAGCAAATTGCTTTGAGTAGATGGAATATGAGATTCCCTCCTCCTTCTGTACACACACAGAAGTGGGATGGGAAACAGAGGGAAGAGCTCAAGCCCTTTTCCAAACCTAAGTTGTAATGGTTCAGCTGCTAAGGAAGAAGGCTGAAAATACACATGTACCGACAAAAAAAGAAAAAGAAAAACAAACAAACAAACAAAAACCTAAAAAAATTCAAGTTGTATTGGTCAGGACAAACTTCTAAAGCTCTTTTGGGCTGCTCATCTACTGAGTTATGGAACCTGCTTTCCTGTAAGCTCTACTGTGAGCTGGAATGGAACAATGTATAGAAAACCCAAGGAAGATCAGCAGCAGAGTAACTTGGCATACTAGAAAACTATACAGAAAATTAATTTTTGCTTACCATCTTTCTACTAAAGAGATGGAATTCAGCTATTATAAGCCACTTGTGTTAGTCAGGAGGAAAGTTCTTCAGCCCCAAAGTGTTAAAAGTTCCAAAGCAGTGTTGGCTGTATGTGCACAGTGAGGGTTTCCTGCTAAGAGTTCACCAGAACTTTCAGTACATGATACACATCCTGACGGTGCTTCCCAATGCCCAGCTCGGAGCACACCATGGTCTGCCTTGTGAAACCAGCCCTGTACATTGCAGCTGAGTCTTTTAAAGGTGCACTGCTGTGATGAGTGCTCAAGCATCCATCTCCTGGAGGCAAATATTAAATATAGTCCAGAGAGGTTTAGCTATCAACACGAATGGGAATGTGGTCCTGGCCAAAATCATCCACATTTATAGCAGTGAGACAGACATAGACTGCAAAGGCGTAAGAGGAACTTGATATTTTAGTTTGCTAATTTAACAGTAAATAAATAAGTGTGGCAAGCAGCATCAGAAGTTGATAACACAACATCACACCTTTTGGAAGGTTAGAAATATGACCTGTGGACTAACACTGAAATAGTGTCTATACAGGCCAACACAGCAATGTAATTCAGAGAAGGGTACTGTCATACAGGGAACTAGCAAGTATTTGAGGGAGCCAAAATTGGAAAACATTGCTTTATAGTATGAGCCTGTTATTAGCAATCCATAAAAATACAACTGATTTGGTGGTGGTAGTATGTAGAAAACAGTCAAAGGTAGATGCTGTACAGAAAGAGGTATCATCCTCAGCCAAGTTTATAGTCTAAATAAGTAAGCCAGATAACAGAAATGAAAAGGGACAAACGTTAGTCCATTCCATGGAGCTGAAGTAAAAAAACAGATGAAGAGGCTTCATCAATAGGTAACATTACATTGGTGTCAGAATCAAAAAATAATTTCAGCTCTTAGTCAAAAACTCTCCTCCTTTTTCCCTTATTGTATTTGTTTATAGATATGACAACCTGAGTGTTTTCTAGTCTTGTGCTGGTGTCTTACACATGTGATGGACATAGATGCATAGAAATGTTTAGGAACGATAATGATGACGTGGCACTATGCAGAAATCCAAAACAAATAATTGCCATAAAGTCTTCTATTTCGTGCTGCTTTGCACCCCAGTGTGTCCATTAACTTCTACAGCCTTCACTGGGATTTAAGAAAGCAAGCTGAAAGTCGTTTACTCATTGAATTCTTTCTTTCTAATCACTGTGTAACTGAAGGAGTGTGTCTTTCCTTTTTTGCTTGCATACATTTTTTGACAGAACCACTGCAGGAGGGAGATGTATTCTTTAGTCCCAAGCAGGAACCTGCTGAAGGATTACCTCTGACCTGAGATCCATCCATTAACATGTCTAGAACCGCCACTTTCTTCTCACATGTTTTATTGCTCTTGTAAAATAGGAATTCTAAAACAAGGGGGAAAAGGTCATAGCCATGCATTCACTGTGGATTATTGACACAGACCTGGCACCAGAGGCAGTCAATCAGAAAGATCCATTTGAGTCTAGAGATGTAAAGATTATTTTTATCATAATTTCCCTACTGTGGATTCAAGATACTGCTGGAAGCCAGGATTTAACCCTAAAAGGCAGAGTTTGCTGAAGATATTTGGAGAGCTCCAAGGTCAGGCTCTATCCTGCCTCATGATATAATTTTAACTATTGTTATAATCATGTTTTCTGAACAAAAGTTTTTAATATCATGGGGAATATTAGTTTTTCTCTGTGACAAAAAAAAAGAGAGAATTTAGCAGTACTATTCATCTACAAAGTGATGTTACTCTATTGGTAAGTGAATGAGACTCCATTAGTTAAAAAAACAGCTTAAGCATCAAAAATAAATGAAATCATAGAAGAAGAATCTTTTTAAATATTCTAAAATTCACTTTATAGTCCAAAAAGCAGAATTCAGTATGTAAATACACATAACTCAGATCCTATAGCAAACCCTATTGTAGCAGTTGTTATAGGATCAGGGTCTAAGGTTCACAGTTGTTTATTATTTTATTTTAGGACGTGTTTGCATAACACCAAAAATGGGAAGCACATAATCTGATTAGGTGCCTATAGCTGTGATTCAATGTTAAACTTTTGTATAGTTAGAAATAACCAACTAACCAAGCCACAGGAATCTAGAATTCATTACATTTAGAAGACTTTAATGTATTACAAAATTAAATGGCAATATGTTTTCATGTTGGGAAAGCAATGGAGAGAGGAGCATAAATGCTATTTTAAAGAGGAAAATAGATTTAAAATACAGCATTATAGAGCCTGCATTTTCACAGGTTACATAGAAAGCTGCTATTGTAATCACAAGGCCATCCTGATTATTTGTTCTTGATCCATGGGTTTAGACTTGCCTTGGATATTGGAGAACATGAAGAGAATGATGCAGCATTTTGCTCCCACAGGTGCCATTGTCTCTCAGGAAGTTTGCAAGCATTTCTCTAGACTTACTCAGGCCAGGAGCTTTTAATAAATAAGTAGGGTGGCCATCAAGTAGAACAGAACAAAGAGCCTGAGAAATGAGCATAAATATAAACATTACTTCCCATATATTCTGCAACTGCTAATGTGTTAATTAAACAGAAGGAAATGTATTTAAATTATTTATTCTTAATAAATGAACCACCTGAATAATAAATCCATGTGTTCTGTAATCATCAGGAAGTTTTTTAAACAAAAGGCTCTTTTGCAGCAGGAAAAATCACATAAAAGGTGGGGAGAGAACTGTATTTGTTTAAATAACATTAAGAACCCAACCGAAGCCAAATAGCTCTAATGGTGGAAATTAATACTGCTGACAGGCTATTGCATTGTCCTGTACAATTTGTGCATAATGCTGGAACCCCTGTTTAGGAATACAGATTGGAACTCTGAAAGGATATTTAACGCTGCATTGTCTAATCAGTAGAATGGAAAAGGTGCACCCAGTTCCTCAGCTCTGACATTTGAATCCTTAACACTGAACACTGCTGCCTTCAAACTCTGCTTTTGTCATGCTCTACAATTGCAGGAGACATCAATCAGATTTTGGGCTCCGTAGGAGGCACATGGTTTCAATTGTAACTTCCAAAGCAATGTTTGTTTTAAACATATGATGAGCCTTGCTTGGTGTTTATAGTGAGAGATCACTAAATAAAATCACATTAACATGTTAAGTTAATTTTATCTAATCCCATCAAAACAGGTCTTTGATGGACATCTGTGTAAAATATTTGTGTCCGGCAGAAGATGAAGATGGTAATTGGATCAGAGACATGGCTCAGATCTGAGCTAACATCCTCTTACCATCATGTTCCTGGGCGTGCTTTGGAATGACATATAACAAGTCCTGACAGCAAGTCTCTTTAAAAATCCTGCAGTACTTTTTGCAGGACTGGGGGTCTTTCACCCAAATTCCTTCCTGGAGGACCAGGTACTCCCTACCTAACTTCCCCATAAAGTTTTACTTGTATATTGTGCTCTTCCATGTTCACAGACATATGGTTATATGCACAACAGTGTGTTAATCTCTAAAAAGACAAAGAAAACAGCACTGCTCAGAAAATCCACTGATGGAATCCCCAGTGGAGTGCTTAACTCTGTATTACTCTTTTTATTGTTTTCCTTTTAATGAAAATCAGATTCTCACTCTATTTTAATATTAATCAGTGAGATAGCACCTACTAGGTGTTTGCCTTTTCAGGGGTAAAATGAATTACAGAATACACTCGTCCTTCTTTTGTGTTATCCAGTTTGGATCTTTCATTTAAGACATTTTTTTATGTAAATTTACTAGAATTTGGAAGCAGAGATAATGGGGTTTTTTTATATAGCATTAATGAGACTGTTAAGAGAGTGCAACAAAATTAGCAAATCTATGCCAAATTTTTAATGAAGGTAGGACAGGGTTTCACCCTTCACATTGGCTCTAAATTGGGAAAGTTCAAATTGAAAATTCTACATGAATAAGTATTTTGCCTAAATTCAAGATGTAATTTCAAGAAACTTAAACCAGGAATGCAGTGAATGAGTATTTTTCTAATTCCGTGAACTCTGCCTTAGAGTAAGTTTTTGATCCCTTTATGCAAAGGTAGTTGTAAGCCACAACTCTCTCAGATTCTGGCTATTCAGACAGAGACATTAATGCCTCCAGCACAACTACAGCTGAAGCTTCTTTCCACTATAAGTTACTTTCTCCCGTAAAAGTGTGGACAATGAAATCTTATCTTTACATTTAAACTGGTGGATATCGTATTCAGGTAAGCTGCTATGTTTTACTTTTGGCTTCTTCTTTTTCCTTCACTTATACTTTTGAGAAAGACTGCAATGAGAAACTAATGAATGATAAAAACGTGATTCCAAAATACCCCAAATTCTCCCCTCTTTCTTTTGTGAGAGTGTGCTCAGTGTCATTCCTGCTGTTAAAAAGTAGTAACCCTTCTTGTCTCTCCTATTCCACGTTAGCAGTTGAGCCTCAGAAGCAATCAACTCGTTTTTTCACTTGGTTACTGGTGAGATACTGGATGATTAGAGCTGCCACAGCAGGACACAGGACCTAAAGCAGTGCATGAGAGAGGTGACAGATCAGCATCTGCACTGTGGCTCGATTCAAACAGAAAAGGAAAAGTTAATGTAGTGTGCCTGGCACAAGTGTATAATGCTCTCCTCAGATTATTAGATCATGAAATTGGTGCTACTCTACAACCTGCTGAACTAGTTCCTTTCTTTGTGACTTTTTCTTCTCTACTCAGAGAGCTGGAACTGCAGCCGTGTGGAACATCGTGGCAGCTCCTCGTGGGATGGACTTCACACTCGCTGAACTTGGATGGCAGCACCTTAGGGAACTTAAAATGTCCAGAGGAAATGAGACATCAACATGCCACCACAACTATAGTACTCTTAGGTCTTGGAAGCAAATGCTGAAGGAGCAGTAAGCAAATTCCTTAGCTCTTCAAAGCATTTATTTCTCCTTCCTCGTATTACCTGCCTTCACACCAATTCATCTCCTGTGTAGTTCACAGAACAGACAGTCTGTAAACTGCACAGGAAAGTTAGGGATGTAAATTGATACCCCATTGCAAGGTTTATAGCCCATATTAATTCATTATATTCTCCTTTCTGCTCCCTATAGACTTTAGGGAAGATATGGATCCACATAGGGACATGAATATGCCTCATTTAATGTGTGGAGGGGGAAGAACAATAAATACCCAAGGTCACCTTTGAAGCCCAACTAAAAATGCAATTTGACAAATTTTTAACGGTACTGATGAGAAAAATTACAGCATTTCTATGCATCCCGAGGGACATTTATGGCTCCTATCACACTGCATGACGCAATTGCTTTTGGATGTTTTTCATGCATCATGCTTTTTTCAGAACCTTTTCAGGTCTCGATACGCTTTCCCGTGTTCTAGAACTTTAAATGAACATTTAGCTTATCTTAATCACCTTCAGAATTTTACATATTAACTTTTCAGTTTATCAATACTTGTTGTTTCTAACTTCTAGTTTCTGTAGCTTTTCCTAATACTTACGTCCTGAAGTTCTAGAACAAAGCATCAGACTATAAGTTAATGAAAACTAGCCTAAAATCTATGAGGTTTTCCCATTATATTTATAACAAACACAAGTCATTCTAAGCTAACACTTAGATAGCTTCTATTTATTTGGCAAAGAACGGCTTCCCTTTACCAATTCATAGACTTCAAATTGAAAAAACAGACCTTTGCAGGAAAAGAATATTCTAGTACAAAATTGCAGTCAAAGCTTGGAATCTCTACATGGCTATTAACATTCTATAACTGCTGCCTTTCTTGTAGTTTAATTAGCAGGTTATTACACCAGACTGAATGTCAAAAAATGTTGATGCAGATGAAGATTTTCCACCCACTATCAAATTTCCTCCTCAAGCTAAATTTGAACCAGTTACTTTCAATCGCTGCTCTTCATTTTTATGATTGATGATAATTCTTTATAATTTCCTACTTTTTCCCCATCTCTGATTCCTCTTGATTATTATAATAATATAATCTTATACTACATCTATTTTGTTTTCTTCTAATGCATATTTTTTGGTAGCAACCATTTTAGATTTAATGCACGTTGATTTGAGCTGCCAAGAGCTGCTGTGCTTTGGCTGATCACTTAACAAGACCAGATATTTAGAGGAGTAATCCTTTCAGTGGGAACACAGGTAAAGAGTGCCATCCAGAGACACACACAGCTCCAGGCAAACAGGGAAAAACCTGTGTGCTGTGAGTCACAGAACCTGTGGGCTTTCTCTCCCACTACTGGAAATATAATGCAATCTGGATTATTTTTTCCTTTAAAGACCAGCACAGTTAATATGTCTGCATTACAAGAAAGTCAAGTTCCTGGATACTCAGCAGCACCTCACATGTGCAGTTGTATAGTACATGACTTCTACTGTTCTGACTGTGCTCATTTCCTTTGCAACAGCTGAACTCTTGTCTGTAGAAGAGAAACTAGAGGGATTTTTGTGGTTTTAAAGCACTGTGACCACATTTACACACAGATGAATGAAAATATGGTTTGGAAACTAGTCAGAAAAGCTGCTACTGAAAGACAGTGTTTCTAAAGATGATAAAAAATGGAAAAATTGGATCAGAGAAATTCAATGCTGAAATGCATTCACATAGCTCTCCATGAATCTCTGAATTTCAACAAAATTCAGCTGAAACCAAACCAAGGAATTGCAGTCATGCCCTCCTAAAAATGAGTTTGAGAAGCCCAGAGTGACTTTAGAGACAAATCACATACACAGGGAAGAGATAGCAGATTCATCATTCCAGGAGCTGAAATGAATTCTGAAAAATATAACCTTATTCATTGGGTTTCTGAACTAAAGGAAATAAAATCACTGGAGTTCACATCCTAGAACCATTCCAAGTGCAGTACTATCTCTACTGCATAGATTTAGACAAAACAGCAATTTTCTTACAGGACACTATATTACACCCAAGGATAAATAAGCTGCTGATTCAGTGAGAGATCTCCAAACTCTGTGTTCATACTGTTGCCTAATAACTGAAAGAGTAGCTGTAGCAGTAGCCCATTTACTTATGTCTTGACTCACTACAAAGGCTTAGACTTTCCAGAATTACTAATCCTTTAACTGTGAAAGTAATAAATATTGCAATTATTCTCAGTTTCCCCGAATCATAAGTTTTAGTAGAGAAGTAGTACATAAATAAAACTTGAGCAAGGAACCTTGTCCCACACTTGAAGTGCTTCAGGGCAAAACATCACCAAGGAGGCAGAAAGGATTCTCTTAACTGAGTGAAAATTGACAAACACCGCAAAACAAACCTGCCTTGTTTACCAACACCAGATGACACATTAAGTGGCCATTACCAACCATAACTTGGAGAAATATTTCACTGAAACACAGTACATCCTATCCCATTCTCTTTTGTGCTCTTCAGTGGTAGTGCTGCTTGACTGAGGTTACACAACTTTTCATCCACTCACTTTCTGGCAACTCAACACAGGACTAGATTAAGTATATTTATTTTTTTATATAGAATATCATTTGTGAAAATGCTCTGGTTTGGAAAATTATATTTTGCTACACTTCCATGGATAGTGCTGGTCTTCCAAGGAATTGAGAATTGACTATTTTGAGGGTTGTAAACTTTAGCAAAGCTTGCGGTAGGCAATGAATTTAGAATTAACTTCTTAGCCCACTAAGTGACTCCAGTTATACAATAAATGGACTAAAAAAAAAAAAAATGAAAAGCAGCAGAGCTTCTTCACAGGAAGCTGCATTTTCTTCCTATCTCATCACTCTTGCTGCAGAGACTGCGAATTTCCCAGTGAAATTTCTCATAATCAATACGCAGTAGGCAAGTGTTTAACAGTTGCTCAACAAATGATTGGCACTTGTATTTCAGCTGTCACTGGCAATCACAGAGTGACTTCTATGTTTTAGTAACTTAACAGTTTGAAAAGCTTCAATTTAGATATGATAGTATGGAAAGTTGTTATTGTAATACAACAAAAAATTATTACCCTCTAAAAGCTCCTAGAATTTGATAGCTAGGGATAAAGCTAGGGATAAAGCAAAAGATATGATTAAAATACAAAAATAATTAAGTATTATGATGTTTCAGCTGCCCATGCATCAATAAAGAATGGCCTGTACTCTGAGTTTGTTAAAATTGTTAAAGGTTAAAATTGTCTGGTAATAGGAATGTTTACTTTTCCTAAGATTAATAAGCACAATATTATTTTGCTTACTTTGATTGGAAGTTTGCAATGTCAATAAAGTTCCTGGTAGAAATGCTTTGAATTAAAAATGAATGTAATTCTATAGTAAAAGAGAAAGCAAAATTCACAGTCCCTGTTCTTTCCTCCCAGGAACTGGGACAGTCCTCCAGAGCTACTGTGCGCAGGGGTGGGAGTGTGGAGGCAGGTGTTGGGCACCCACAGGTGTCACCAGTTTCACATGAACTCACTGGTACAAAATCCCAGACAAAACACCCCTCACAAGCACCTTATTTTGTTTATTTAGATTAAGTAAATGACATCACATCTCCCTGTGCCAAGTGATTGGTTGATTGATTGATTGTTCAAATCAAGGTTTCCATTCCTCAGATGCTCCCACCTTACTAAATCAATTAGAAGAAGTGTGATTATATTGTATGTTAAGGACATGAAATGTTTGCTGTAAGATTTCCTTCTTCTGTGTTTGTTATTTGATGGGGTGTTTTTGTGTTTTGTTTTTTTTTTTAACTCTAAGGCTTTTTATTTAATTCTAAGGATCAGGAGCAAACTAGGTAGAAAACCATTAAAACATAACAAAATATTTTGATAAAAGAGATCTAAGAATGAATACGTTGCCACTGTAGTTTGACTCACTTTGCAAATACAACAAACTGTCCCAACCCACCAAGTTTTGTTCACATCGTGGAGCAAATGCAGAGTAATGTGACCTGGATTCCTGTCAAGGGACACCAAAGCAGTGAATGTGGTCTGTGCCCACATCTGGTGCTCTCCAGCTCATAACTTTTTCTCAGCCCACAGGACCAGAGCAGGGTGAAACTGAAGGCTGAAGTTAAATTCACTAAATTCATATTATAAATACATATAATGTGGACAAAGGGTTCTCTGCATCATGGCTTTGGTAGTTCCATTTCCTTCCACTGCACAGCTCACCTTCGTGGTGCACACAAAGCTTAAGTGGAATTTAATGGCAGGTACTTAATTTCCCATATTTCTCTCTGAAAACAAATCCAATCTGACAAAGATTTTGGGCCTTTTTCTTGAACTCAAACATTTTAAAAACCTGGAAATTGACAAATAGGAAATCTAGGTATTTCACTATTCTTTAATCATTCTTACAGTCTTCAGGCCCTTCTCACCTATTTTCTTTGCCTGATAAATCATTTCTAGGGGTATCATACAGAAGGATTTCCTCTGGGGGTGTAGAGTTTGCATTTATATTTTCTCCTTATATGCAACTTAAATAACAATTGTGCATGTTCATAGAATCATAGGATGGTTTGTGTTGGAAGGGACCTTAATGATCATCTTGTTCGAACCACGGGCAGGGACTTGTTCTTCTAGACTGGGTTGCTCAGAGCCCCATCCAACCTGGCCTTGGACACTTCCAGAAATGGGGCATCTAGAGTTTCTCTGGGAAACTTGTTTCAGTGCCTCAGCAGCCTCACAGGAATGGATTTCTTCCTAATATCTCATCTAAACTATCCTCTTTCAGTTTGAAGCCATTCCCCTCTGCCATCACTCAAGATGTACAAGGTGCTGTCAAGTATTGATCTGATCCATTTAATTGGTTTTGTATCTTTGCTCTGGCACAGCAATTTAGTAATCACATGCTGACAAGTATTTCTGCATCCTATGTAACTTAAATATCATTCAAGTACCTGAACAATTTAAATGTGTCTATTTAAATTCATACTCTGCAAACTTTTAGGTGATTAAAATGTAATTTCCAAATATTTGCAGGAGTTAAATAAAGCCAACTTGAACTAAATATTCCATCCAAATGAAAAATGGTGAAAGTGTTTATGGGGTAGTTAACCAGCTTTGCCCATTTTGCCTTAGTGAATATCAACAGCATGGCACATAGGCAAAAAGTTTGCAACCGATTTATTGTATATATTTTCATGTCCTAAATAAATGCAAGAGAATTTTTCAAGGTTTTCAGTGAATTTTCATAAAAAAATTAATCTATTGAGAAAAAAACAAACAAAAGCCCCTCAACTGTATTAATTATGAACAAAAAGTATTCATGGTAAAAAGCAGCAGAGGCTGCAGAGCTGAGGAGTGTGGCCTTTGTTTAAGAAATTGTATTCAAGTCACTGTCTTGTTTCTATCTGTATCTTGTCAAACAAATTACTCTTTGACAGAGAGCTGATATCTCATAAAAAACTATTATAAAACCATAATTACTACTTCTGGATCATTAATTTGAAATAGCAATATGTTTCTGCATAAATGGAAGTGAGTGAGGAAATTCTGCCAGTGTATGGTCCCTCAGATGTACCATAAAACTGTTAATTAACAGAACAGAGACCTATATGAGATCTATGTAGTTTTGTCATCTCTATGAAAAAAAGCAAGACTCGGGGCCAGATTGTAATTCTGGCCATGTTACCACTTCCCTGGAAATTTCTCAGAGCATAAGATATCCTGCAGCATTTTTCTGTGGCTGGTGCATTGATCTATTCCCTGATCAATTGTCCTTTCCTTTCTCACTCAAACTTACCATGAGATGGGAACCCAGGCAAGACCTTCCCTCCTCACTGCACTGTCTTGTTCTCACTGGGATGCTCAAATTCCCAGGAATGTGTTTGTGCCTAAATGCTTTCTAAGGAAGATAAAACACAACTTCCTCCCCTGCTCCTTGCTTTTTTTTTTCCATATTGCTCTCCTCCATACATGGGATGCCATGACAAAAAGCTATACAAAAACTGATGTTATTAGTCTTGAACATGAGGTAATTATTAACTCGTAAATGCAGCATCTGGCCAGAGCATTTTATAATTGTGTTGTAGATGAACATACACCTGAAAAAGCATCTGATGAAGTAACATGTGGTGAGACACCTCTTGTGAATGACAAAGTAAAAAATGAATGAAAGAAAAAATTAGGCAAACAGAAGCCATGAAGACATTTTGCAAGGGTTATTCATCTTTCCAGATCAAAGACAGTTTTACATGTGAAAGAGCTAAAAAATTTGATCCTGAAGAGAGTAACCACCCACTAAGATTAGAAAATAAATGAGAAGATGTAATGTTGAATGTTACCAGAGTCCTCAAATATGGTTGGTTTTTTTCCCACTCTCTGGAAAGGTTGCTGTTCTGCCATTGTTACTGAACATTGCTACAAACAACTCCACTATAAATCTTCTTGTATGATATATAAGGAAAACTACTGGAAGATGCTCAGACCCTCTGTAGCCATCATTAGCAGGTATGAGAGCTCTAAAACCATGGCAATAAGGGAAATTCTGCAGAAGTCACCTGAGCTAATCTCGGAATTATTTGGACATAATGTTTAGAAGTGATGCTGTTTTCAAGGACTGCAGAATATAGAAGATTTCAACTCAGATGTGAAGAGGAAGTGTGATTAACTTGTTGGGCCATCACAAAAGAAATTAAATGAGACTGGTTAGATTACACGAACAACAGTTACAGCTTTCAAATTATAAATCATATTTCCTGTAATCAAGTATTGATTACTAAAGACTTCTGAGGAAAAATTGTTAACTTTTTTTTCCTGTGAGAAAACACAACAATGATTTAGACTTTAGTTCCCCTAATGCCATATAACAACAGGAACAGTAGGACAGAAAAATTAATGGTGTAATAGTACCCCCCCCACCAATTCAAATCCTGGTTTTGCTCTCCAATTACTAGCATAAAAACTATAATATTTCTCCCAGGTAGTTCCTTACTGTTCTGATAAAATAAGAACTCTATTGTAACACAAATATTGACTCTGTAGAAGTAATTTATTACAGCACTATGAGTAGTTTAAAAAAAGCAAGGGGAGAAGGCTCATTTCAGACCCATAGACTACATAGGATCAACTACCACTGATTTCACTGAGTTCTGCCTCAAAAATTTATATCCAAAAGCTTGGAACAGAACTTCCAGTGAGTTCAATGAGACCAAGAAATCACATCTCTAATCCAGTTTGAATTAAATCACATACATGTCATAGAGAAAAAGTCCAAAACTTATTTTTCAAAACACTTTCTGTGATTTTTTGGCTTTGCTTGTGGGATGGGTTTGGTTTTAATTCAACTAATTCTGAAAGTTAAGAGCAAGCCCCATAGTGCTCACTGGACAGAAGTGCTGAACTGGGGCTTATTCATAAATTACGTACCCAGTCACTTTGCAATGCAGAGGCTCAGGCTGAGCAGCTCTCAGCAATCCAGGGACACACTGAGCAGGGGATCTCAGTGGTCTCATCTATGCTCCTAATTAAAATGGGTTCAGGAAATGAGCTCAGGCACTGGCCAGCTGGTCAACGATTTGCCCAACTGTTTTCTTGCTCCCCAGCCCCATCCTGCCTCATGCCAAGTTGTAGTTTCCCAAACTCCAAGGGCACAATCCAAAGAACAGCTGTGCCAGGGACCATTCCCAACACTCAGTGAGGACAGCAGCTACAGGGACACAAGAGGAGATGCTAAGCCAACAGCCCTGTGGAAGCTACATATATATTTCAGCAATAATCCTGTCCTATTTTGTCCTAGAGATACCTTATCTACTTGATTTTCTATGACAAAAGATTGTAATACATACTATAATTTTCTGGTATATCCCATCTTAAAAGGTTTAGGGTTTATTTCTCAGTATATCATTGAGTGGCTTGTTTCTCTGAGTTTAGAGAAAGCTTTACTGGTTTGTTAAGTGTTACAACTTTTACTGCAGCTACCAAATACCTTTTTCCTGTTCTCTTTTTGTCTGGTGCTTGTCATGGTTCCATTCTTTGTGCAACTGCTTGATTGTAAACAGTACATTCCCTTAAAGCTACTGAAGTTCAATGAATATGGATGTTTTACAGAGCTAATTGCTATATACATAACAAGTTAATTATTTAAAGTCAGATAAAATTGATAATTCACAGATTACTTAGGAAGAATTAGCAACTAATCTATGAAAAATATATGTAAATGCTATTCCATTATGAGAGGCACTAATATGGATGTGTATGTCAGCACATAGACTGCCAAAAAAGAGATTATGACATTGAAATG
The DNA here is from genome assembly GCA_013400695.1 of Neodrepanis coruscans. NCBI lineage: Eukaryota > Metazoa > Chordata > Aves > Passeriformes > Philepittidae > Neodrepanis > Neodrepanis coruscans. The sequence continues at coordinate 80,612 of VYZS01037851.1, forward strand.
CACTTTCAAAAGTCAATTACTTCTTCTCATCTGAGCAATCTTTACATCAAAAACATTGCCTACATTCTGAGTCATGTCTGTCAGAAAAAAAAATATAAGAAAACAAGATCAAAACTAGAACAAAAATTAGTTTGAAGAAGGAGGAAACCTAAATTGTCTTTAAAAAAAATCCAACTGAGAATCAGCAGTGTGAAAGATGGGTGATAAGACTCCAGCCAAGGTACAAGGCAGATAGACTTGAGAGACAGTATCACCAGGGCCCACTCACACACTTTTAATGAGGAACCTATTGCAGTTAATTGTCTAAAGTAAAACAAGTGATGCATTCAAAAATAGAGAATTTTTACAAAGAAATCCTCAGCCATTACTTGCCCTTCCTGCCTATTTCCACAGATTCCCTAAAGATACAGGAGGATATGAGCCATAGTGTTTCTTAATTATACAAAGGCAGCTCCTTCTGAAGCCTTTCAAAGCATCGTGTCAAATATTTAATTACGTCTCACAGTCAGTCTCACTTCAGAAAGCTGTTGGTACCTCTTCACACAAGTTTTTCAGGAAGAAGAGGTTTCAGTGCCCTGCTAAGATTGCACAGCAAAGTCATCCACCTATTCTCAGTGACCAACTCTTTCTTGTGGAATGAATTATCTTACAGAAATAGTGTGCATTTAGCAAAATGAGTGGGAGTCATCTACCTGATCACAGGATCCTTCCATGGACAAATAGGTGCCTGCCAAGAAAGGGAAGTAAAGGAGGAGATACCACCCCCTTGGAATGTTCTAGTGGTGCTGCTTGTGGCACACCAATGTTGCAGTACTCGTATCCATGCCATGAAAAGGTGTGGAAAAACTGTAGGGGAATCGTGAAAAAGCTACAAGGATGTCTAGAGACCTGAAAAATATGCTTTGCACGCACCAATTAGCATTCAATCTATTCATTATGTTAAAACATATTAAGTATGTATGATTTTTGCATTTCTTTTGCTATTTTTTTTTCTTTTAAAGAATAAAATAAATAATTAAATAGAGATGCTTCATTGGTCACATTATTAGTCACCATTCTCAGGTTTCAGACTCATCAAGAAAATACTGAAATTCTCAGTCCCCATTGCAAACCACTATCTGCATAAACTATGAATGGGGAAGCTTGGTTAGTAACTATTGAGGGACTAGAATTTTCCGTCAAAACCATATGGTTTAGATATGTGCCACTGATGAAAATTATAGTCTAAACCTGACACTGTCCAGCCATCTGAGGAAGGGCATGGATAGGTCAATGGGTAAGATAGGCAATCCTTCTCTTTTTTTGTTTTCCTTGGGTAGTGTTTTGGTTTTGTCTTTTAAAAGGCAAGTTTTGCCAGATTTTCCATAAGCAGTTTCAGACTTGCCAGCAATGCAGGGCAAAATCTTTCGTGCACCATGGCAGCCAAAGTCCCTTTTGCTGACACCAGACAGGCCAGATAATTGCTGCAACCACAAGCAGCCCCGGCTCCCACTTCCCTGGGCAGGTGGAATGAACCATGATGCTGCTTTCCTGGAGAGGAGCCAAAGCTGTGCCCAGGCTGCTGCTCAGAGGAATCGGGGCTCAAAGGGCAATGCAAAGGGCAGTGCTCTGCTGTCACCCTCCCCTCTGTGCATGGCCAAAGGCAGGAGGAGCCACGTTGCTGTTTCACTCCTCTGTTTTCTGCCCATTCCCTTCAGCCCTGCACCATTCCCTGCTATCGGCAGAATCCACTTCCATTAAAATCAGAGAGAGCTGATATTCATAGCAACAGAAGATGGATCATGCTGTTAGACAATGCAATGGGGGGAAACAAAAGAAATTGCTATTTTTGCCATTTTCAGCAATGTTGTGAAGGTCCAGATTTGTGTTTGATAATCTCCACAGGCCCGCGGAAAGGGAGAACTACAGTCCCTGTCACAGGAATAACTCTCCTGGGCACTTGAAGAGGTATGCAGTGGGCTCACAGGCACAATAACCAGGAAATTAAAAGAATGAGGTAAAGAAGAAAACTTGAAATGAGTTAAAATATAGGTAAACAGGGAACATACTCACATTTTGTTATGCCACACTTTCCCTGCATAATAATGTAAAAATAATACCAAATTACCTTACAAAAGCTGGTTTAAAGTTTGTGCTACTTGAGGCTCTCCAAATCTGCTACTCTAAAATAGTTGAACTGTTGACAATTAAAGTAATTTTATTCAGGGCTTTGACAAAAAATTATATACAACATTTCAGTTTCACATTACCTTGTCCATGCATTAGACTTTTATGCTGCAGGGATGTCATGAGCACATTTTTATTCTCTCTGCCTTAATTTTCGTTAATATGATAATTCAGAAGCCGATTTTCTTGGATATAAAATATAGGTGTTACAAATCAAAGATGATTGCAAAGGAATATCCCAAACAAAGGTACGTGAATTTCCATTTCTGAGCAAATCTATTTAGAAATTACCTTGAGAAGAAGGAATAATTGTAGTTCTCCCAATTTATTTGTATTCCTGTCAAATACACGGCACAGAGATACTGCCTAGGAACTTCAGTGTGGAAGAGCGAAGTGTGGAAGACCTTGCAGGTTCTAACTGTAATGCAGGTATTCACCTTGAGCCCTTGGAAACTTTGCTTTGGGGCACAAAAAACACTTTCCTTCAAAGCAGGGGATTTTGTAATTTTTCTTTCTTCAAGGAATCATCATAAACTATCTTCAACATGTGGCAGCAGCAGCAAAGCAAGTGACTGTTGGTACGGAATACCTGGGTACAGTACAACCAGGGTGCTCCAGGAACTCTCAGAAACGTAGAAGGGAGAGGATTTTTGGCAATGCCACCTACTCAGAAGCATGAGTGACCTGAGAGTTCGACAGGGTATAGTTATGATGTAGGTGAGCCAGGGTTACAAAGGGAAGTAGGTGACTAAAGTGGATGGAGAGCTCTGAAGACCTCTACAAACTTGGCCCTACCATTCTGAGTAATTTCCTTCAACTTCACTTTCAGATGAAAAAAGCCCTTGTCTATAGTCCAGCTTCTGTCTGAGTGGAAAGAACTGAGACCAGCCACTGAACTTGCATGCTGATATTTCTCAGTCTTAATTCATTGTTTTGTAAGGAAAATATCTTCCCCACCTACCTTTTACTGTGAGAGGAAACAAAAGAGATACATAGACAATCCCTGCTCTGCACTCACTGCATTTCTTTTGTCCTGAATTAAACACAGCTGGAAGACACATGGCTTCATGTGGTTGCTTAAAAATCTAATAAAAAAGACAATGGTGTTATCTGAAAATAATGAAACTGTTATTGCTGGGATATGTTGCATAATAGAGTCTGACAGCTTTCATTCACAGTGTTTTTGTATTTGTAAAATGCCCATTGTCTCTCTGCCTTGGGCTTCATACTGACTGAGAAGATTTTGCTCTAAAATGATACAGGAATTCCATCTTGGGACTCCTCCATGACAAAGAAGTTTTGGTCAAATGATCAGAGGAGAAAAAAAAAAATAACAAGGAGCTCATTCTATCCAGAAGAACAAATTAAAGTTAAATAAATACAGCAAAGACTACGTGTAGACTTGAAGGGAATAGCTGGATTCCTTGTATTACCAGACCTTGTTTTCACACAAATGAACATTAGACTTAAATAAATAAAAGGGAAAAAACATTGCTGCAAAATGCAACAGCAGTGTTCTGCAGCAGGAACAATGATGGTCACATCAGTCTTTGCAACAGTGCTGGGACTTTCCACTCTATTCTTTATATTACATCCTCAGGCAATGTTTTCTGCAACTGACACTGGAAGACCTGAATATTTTTCCTTGGGTGATAAAGATGAGAATTTATTTTCTTAGTCTTTTCCTTAGGCTTTCCAAACAACAACAAAAAACCCCCCAACAGCACATTACTTCCTATGGTCAATTCAGAAGCATCTTTGAGCTTCCATTAGATTTGGAGATTACAAAACAAAGAACAAAATCTGGCTACATAATCCATGGGCACCAAGTATATGTTGGGTGCCATGAAGTGATAATAACTCTCTGGGAGTTATATTTTATGGCTTATCTTTTCCATTAGGACAGACTGTAGTAGTACCCTACTTTTAGGCAGAGCAGAACCTTCTATCTACCTTGAGAAATTATAAGCAAGTTAACAAAGCCAGGCATAAACTGATTTCATGATAGAAAAAAAGGAAATTACTAAGTACTGGAAGAGAACAATATCCTTCTTACATCAATGGACTTATCGGCCCAGGCCACAGCACACCTGATCTTCACACAAGTAGACAGCAAAAGTTTCTAAGAAAATCCTCGGAAAATAATAGTTCCTACCCTCAGAGGGAGCCCTACCTGTTTTCCTGGGAACTCAGACAAGACAAACCCAGAGTTCCCATGCCATATGTTTGTATGTTGGCTCACCAGATGGATGAGCACATCCTCAGGTAGCAGCCCCTGTGCTGCAGTCCCACCCAGGCGAGTCAAGAGCAGTCTGCTTCCATTGAACAAAACTTATCGTAGACCTGCAGAGCGAAATGCCACGTCCTAGACAACAGACTAACTGAAGGCCAAATTGAAGCAAAGCCTTTGATACTGTCTCCCATAGTAAACTCCTGGTGAAACTGGTGGCTTAAACAGGTTTACTCTATCCTGGGTTAAGAGGAGGTGGAGGTGGTGGTGCCCGGGGAGGCGGTGGAGTCACCGTTCCCGGATGTATTTAAGGAAAGGCTGGATGGTGTACTTAGTGACATGGTTTAGATGATAGGATGGTGTTGGGTAGGTTGATAAATTAGGTAATAGGTTGGACTTGATGATCTTTACGGTCTTTTCTTTATGGTATTTCCTTGTTAATTCTGTGTGTGTAATTCTGTGGGTGTAAGGCACCACTGGAGTTTAATAATTAGGGAACATTACATGAAGGTCACAACTTTCTCTATGAATAGTTACACGTTTAATATTTAGATTTATGCACTACTTTCTCATGACTGTTTTGGATATCTGGTTCATTTTAAAGGTGTGTTTTCTCCCAGGACACTTCATACCTAAACTCCTACCAAGCAACAGAGATCTCTTAAGCCACTTCCCAGGGGAAATACACTCAATCCCATGACTAGACTGATCTAGAGATAGACTGATTATGTGGGCAAAACTGTCTGAAATCAATGGGGAGTTCTGTTTACAGAAAGGAAAAGGGACATCTTCAGACTGAAGCAGATGTAAACTTTTTTTCCCAGTGTTGGGTTGTTGACTGACAATGCAGGATTCTCCATCTTCCCTAACAATCTCCTACAGAATGAAAGAGTTAATTTCTTGAATTTCCCTTTTTAATTTGTAATCTCCATTGTAACCTTGTTGACCATCATTAAAACTCCAATAGAGACAATCACTCCTGTAGCATTTATCAGAAATAATTATTTGTATTCAAGCCCCTAAGGGATGTCCATAACTTGCTTTCTGCTATGAAACCATTACTGGATAGAAGAGTTGGATATATTGAAAAATAAAAATAATCAGTGTGATTTTTAACTTTTCACAGTAACTAATGCTAACCTGTCTCAGCAGATTTGGAAAAGAGTAACCTGCTTTCTAAATACAGAAAAGGAAAGATACTTGAAAGGGATTAAAATCCTTTTGATATTGGAGACAAAAATGACTAACATGCATTTTGCTTTCCAGCTGAGATTTAAAATTGATGCAGAGTTCCTTATGAACCCAGGTATTCACATTAATTTAAAATTCATCTCTCCATGAGCACCAGAATCCATTACCCTGAATGTGCAGAGTAGAGGAAGCAGGAGCCTAACCAATTTGTCAAAATAATTTTCAAGTTTAATTTTTTCATGGTTTATAATAATCACAGATATTTCAAACAGTGTGATAAATCTGCAGATGTGTAGATCTCTGATTCCAAAGAATTTGCAACCCTAATAGGTTGCAAATACTAAGCTTTGGAAAAAGCATTTGCATAGAAATATGAATCTTCCTTTCTAAACAAAAGTAGTGAATGCTATAGTTAAGAACACTTAAAAATGTTTTCATAGCTGCATTTTTAAAAGCCTCTGGAACATGCCTGTTTTGGAGTACCTGAAAAGGCTCTGGAGATTAATTTCCGTGTACTTTAAGAAAGCTTTATGACAGCATTCAAAGATTTTTCCAGCATAAGGACTGCCATGGTCTGTACACACAACATGAGAACAGGGACCCATTGCTCCTGTGCTCCACGATCTGCCGTCTCCACTCATAGGAAGAAAAAGGAGGACGATCCTGATGTGCTGGGAAGCTGGCTGGGAGCAGAGGCTAAGAGGCAGTTGTGATGCAAAGAGACACTTTGGTGGCTGCTAAAGGCATGTTAGCTCTGCTGTAATACATAATGAAACTGAATTAAGGCAAACTTAATTCCAGCATGTATGAGCTTATTAATATTTGACTTGGAAATTGTAGGAGCATGATGAGTACATGTGGGAGCAAAAGGAACAGAGAGAGAACAGAATAGAAAGGAAGGATATAATTATTATTTAGTAATTAGATCCGCTGGAAAGTTGCTAAGTACTGTAAAAAAAAAAATGGTGCAAGTGGCAATTCCTGTATAAGCATTTAAAAATCAAAAAATGTATCACAAGGAAAGATGTAAGAGGCAAAGCACTTTGCTCAAAGCCCTTCCTTCTATGTCAGTGGCAAAAGAGTACTTTGATTTGCTTTATGGGCAATAAATAACAAAACCCTAGAAGACACAGCAGGAATGACAAGACTGTGCAATCCTCACTGGGCAGCACACACAGCTAATCAAACACACTAGCTCGTTGCCTCCCAAGCTCCTCTGCCTTACAATGTTCTCCTACACCTGAGTATTCTTGGTTAAAAAAGAAAAGGATGACATTATAAATCATAGCAAGAAATATAATGAGTTTGGCACATGCTACATATTAATTAATGCAAAGCATTCACAGAACTAGTTGAGTACCTAAAGAAGTGGGCAAGCAGTATCTGCAAATTAATATTTCTTTTGCTGCAGAGCATAATGTGCTGCTTTCCAAAGGCAATGAGTCTGGAAGGGGCATGATGCATGAAGAACATCAAGCCTCTCACTACCTCAAATGAAACAGTATCTCTGACTTCAGGTCACCATTACCCACAACTGCAACTAGAAAGCAAAACCAGAGGTAACATTTGATGATCCTGGTCCTATCTCAACAGAAAGGGGAATTTTTGCTACTAAATCCAAAGGGTTCAGAACTGCACCTCCCTCTCCTTTTCTTTATTCACATTCCATTACCTCAGGTGTTCTTGACAAAGTATCGGAGGTGAGCCTCCTATGATCTTGAAAGGTGAATATACTTCCCTGTGCACTACAGCAGATTAAATACCATCACATTTTATTAGAGTTAACAGAAAAACTGCAGGTCTGCAAACCTAGCTGAGAATGTGTTTTACATTGCAACGTAATATTTAGTGATGTTATGTTACCAAACACTGAGCAACCTGACAGTTACATCTGTTAGAAGTATAATTACACAGGATAACTTGTACTGGTGTCCCTCTCTGTTAAACAAAACAATAGATTTTCATTCAGAGGGGCACCTTGGAAGATTAATGGTAGTAATGAAGCATGAAATATTTCCTTCCTAACGTGGTTAATCTGAAACAGAGGAAATAATCATTTCACCCTGGAGGAATAATCCTTTGAGAAGAATTTTTGGTGAAATAATGTATTGTCATATCTCATCCCACATATGTCAACAAAGAAACTATCGGTGTTGTGCTTATTGCAATAAAGGCCAATAAGAACAAAAAAAAGGAAATGCAATCAGCAGAGCCTAAAAACAGATGCACAGTGGTATCAGCAGGAGCGAACAGGGAAGGCAGGAAAACAGTGGCAAGAAGCAATAGTGTAAAGAGCAAAGGAGGACAGAGACCTGAAATCCAGCAACAGGGAGAGAAGATGGAATGAACGGTTCAGAACACTGAAGGGAAAAATATTTGGGGGCAGTGTTTTAAGTCAACCACATAAAATGTTTGTCAGAATGAAGTGGCCGCAGGGTTGGAGCAGGACAGCAGCACAGACACCGGCACCATGAGCAGCACTGGGCACACACCAGACTCCAAAAGTGCCTCCTCTCAGCCCACAGTGGGAGCAACAGGGCTGCCCTCCAGTCCCCTCGGCTCTTGTGACAGCTCCTGAAGGCACAGCAGTTTGGCAGAGACTGGGCCAAGACACCATTGCCATCAGAAACGGGTGGCCACAAGCATTTCTTAGACAATCTATGCCTTGATTGGGCTCTACCAACTAACACAGATATGAGTACATACAGATGTGTGTATATATAACAAAAACAATACTTTAAAAAGTCCAATTTTTTCCCTCTCAGATTCTCACCAATGCTCTATCTTCAAAGAACACTCACAAGCCTTTCATTTTTGGCAGGTAAGCTATTTGATCAATATTTTCAACACTAATCAAGGCCAAGAGCAATTTCATTTCTACCCTTTCCCTAAATTGAATTGGAATCTAAGCAAGTGCATCACTTGGTTACTTTGTTCATGATAAGGAGATTCAGCTGAAGGAGATAGAAGCTTTCAGTGGTAACTAATGCTGTTCAACTGATAATACTTTATATTTATCTCACATAACCATCAGTACAGCAGGAAATGCTAAATTTCCTCTAGGAAAAAAACAAGGCCCATTAAATAACTGTATTTCTAGATTCTTTTTATAATACCTAACTGCCTTTTTATTACTTGAACTGATGACTGCTGTTGTGCTGGTAATTTTTTATTCTGCAAGATGTTTTATGCTCACAATATTCTCAGTGTGAAGCACTAATTAGAATCAGAGAACTGATCTGTCCTTATTGTCTTTCTCTTGTCCATATTTATTGCAGGAAATGTCTTTCCCTTAAAAAGTGCACCCTCTCCCTTGTTATCTGAGAGCTGGGCAAGTGCCGGGACTGTCACATCACGCTGTTCTGTGCTTCCAGAAGAAGTTACTTCCCACAGCACAGAGAGCAGAGGCTGTCTCTGCTGGACTGCAAAGAAAACACTCCCTAGAGTTCTGCCTGCAGCCTATCCATCTGTGATGTTTTGTTTGTTCAAATCAGACAATACTCATGATAGCTACTGTGCAGCCTGAAGGCCCAGCGCAGCCCAAGCTTTGAGGAAGCAGCATAGCTGCAGTCTTCCTTGGCAGCTCTTCCTTGGCAGGAGGTTTCAGGCACCTTTAATTGGACATTTTCTGTAGCAAGGAGTAACCCAGTTTATCCACCAGGCTGGTCTTTGGTCTTACTGACAACCTTGTCTTGACATGGCTGTGGCCACAAGAACATCTGCAGTGGGATGTTCTCTCTGACATACATCCTATTTTTGTGTCACACAGCAGCCAGTACTTCATTGCTGCCAGAAAAGAATAAGGAATGAAGTGTAGAGAAATCACAGCAACTATAAAAATGCACTGTCATATTTCACTTCACTGCAAGAAAAGGAAGTTTGACTACTGCAAAGGAAGTTTGACTAGGCAAGGCATAGACTTGCCTTTGGCTTTGAGAAGGCCATTTTGGCTTTATCCCTCAGCAGTAGACACTTTAAAACATGTCACACAATCTGGTTTTTTTACCTTTGTTTCTTTCCCTGATACTACACCATAAAACACACAAAAGAAAAAGTTCCCTTTCCCAAACATCTCCAGAGCAAACAGGAGCTTACCAAATGCTGTCTGCTGTGCAAACGCAAATTTAAGACAATTTTATAGGGCCTGTTATTTACCCAGCTATAACAGCTTTTTTGTTAGAGCATAGCACTATAATTATCTGCTTTTATCATTAATAGCTTGAGTCAGTGGTTAATGCAGAGGTGACAAATCACTGAAATGCCTGACAGTTTATGGCTTTTAGTACTAAGGAATGTCTTTTTTATTTCCTATCCCTTGTGTGTATCATATTTCCTTTGGATGTCTTCTGTTCTCTTACATACACATGTACATTCATAATTAAACATAGCTGATCATAATTTATTCACGCACAACCAATTACCAAATCTCTGTTGTTTAGTGTTAGTGCATATTTGGAATGTGATGGAACAAGAGGAAAACTTCTGAGAAAGTACCAGAGGAATGTTTTCAGTCCTTTATGTCCACTCTGAAGCATCAGCCATCAAATAAAGAGAAATCATCTTAATTTTGCCAGCTACTGAAAGGATGGGGGAAATTGCCAGTACTCTCAACTCAACTCCATTTCAAAAAAATGGAATCTGAAATGTTTCAGGCCAAAAGCAGTGAAATGCTCTGCTTTCCCTACAAACTCAAGTACTAATGTTTCACTTGCATCATGTTACAGATGTACAGGCACATAGACCAAAGACTTCTCTGCAAAACCAAAGTGCTACAGAGCACAGACCCTGGCCTGGCAGGGCCTGGGCTGTGAACATCTGGATCAGAATAAAGAGCATGGAGTCAGCATTAGACTGCCCTCCTTCATCAGGAAACACAGCTTGGGATACCATTACTGACACATGGAGCATGTTACTACACTGTAGAATATGCACCTTGTGCTTAAGCATTTAGGCTGTGTCAGGGGAGGTTTAGGCTGGATATTAGGAAAAAATTTTTCACACAGGGAGTGATTTCCCATTGGAATGGGCTGCCCAGGGAGGTGGTGGAGTCACCGTCCCTGGATGCATTTAAGGAAAGGTTGGATGGCATACTCAGTGACATGGTTTAGATGAGGAGATGGTGTTGGGTAGGTTGATAAGTCAGGTAATAGGTTGGACTTGATGAACTCTACAGTCTTTTCCTACCTTGTTAATTCTGTGTGTGTATTCTCTGTGTGTAATAATTTTCCCAATATGATTAAGTTTAATTCCTCATCTTCCTGCTCCCATGTTTGCAGACAATGAGTAGCAACTGTTAAAACAAAACAAACTCCATTTCAAATCCACCATGAGGCAAAGGAGCAAAAAAAGAAAGAAGCAGAAATGACCTTATCCATAACTATAGCCATAAGGCTAGTTAGGATTCCTTCTGAGTAAAAAATAGAGAAGAACAACTGGCAAATGTCAGCCTCATTAGCCTGAACTCTTTTTAGTAGTGAAACAAAAATTAGCCCTTAGATCTTTTTTTCAACAGCCTAGACCATTCTCTGTGTTAGAATCCTTCCGTTTTCTTTTGATAACTATCAAGTTATGAGAACATCTTTTCTCTTTAGCACTAAAAGCACATGGTTCAGCCTTAATGGCTATATACACACTATATTTGTCTTTCCACAAACGCTTGATGTTAAACTAGTTGGGGCATAATGTTGTGAAATACAGTGAGCAGAAAACAAAAAGATGGTGAAGCTGAGCGAAAAGAACATTGAGTTCAAAGGTAATTGCTTCTCTGTGATACATAAAGTTTTTCGTATTTTCCTTCAGAAACACTAAACTATGGGACATTTCAGCTAGATAGAGGAAATTTCATATAATCCTCATGTCACTGTTTAAAGCCAAGGTTATGTTCTTCAGTCTATAATGCCTATGATAGAGAATATAGTTGTTCTTAACCTGACAGATNTAATTTTCCCTATTTATGATATCATAATTTATCATTTTGGGAATAGATATTGTTCATACATCTACATCATTTATAGGTAATACTCAAAAAAAAGAAAAAGACCAGGTGGTTTTTATAATGGGTTGTTTTATATTTTTTTCTTCTCTTCTGNCTCATGTCACTGTTTAAAGCCAAGGTTATGTTCTTCAGTCTATAATGCCTATGATAGAGAATATAGTTGTTCTTAACCTGACAGATCTCAGTGGGAGTCAGACCCAACCTGCTGCAAACTACTAAAGCTCTAGTCAAGTTAACAGAACTGCCATTTCATGCGAGCCGGGGCTCTGGCACAGTGCAATTTAATCCAGACACGCACTGACTCTCTAGCTGGCAGTTCAACACTAATGCATGTTTTTTAAATCATTTGACTGAAACACAGGGCAGTTTTTTATCTTTGCTTTTTTGTCTCTTTCACAGTTTTGGTCATTTGTTCTTTGACAATCTCCAGTAATGCATTGCTCAAGTGTTCACCCATCTCCTTTTGAAGATCAGGGCTTTAAGTCTGCAGTGATTATCCCTCCCAGATACAGCAAGCACACCCAAAT
>VYZS01037852.1:15159-44237 GCA_013400695.1 Neodrepanis coruscans
GGCGGGAGGGATGGAGGAGCGGTGGGGCTCCCTCGGCTGCGGTCCCTCCGCCTCCCAAGGGAGACGCGGCCCAGCGCGGGGGGCCGGGCCCACGGGCCGTGGGGCTGCCGGGTCCTGCCGCGTTCTCGGCACCGCTGAGGCGCTGCCGGCCCGAGTCCCGTTGTGTGAGGGGAGAGGGCAGCGCACAGGCCGGGGTGGGGGGGGGCGGGCCGGGGCGGAGCAGCGTCCCCGCTCTTCTCACACCCCAGGGCTGTCCGCGGCCTGTGGGCTCCTTCCCGGGGGGACGCACTCTCACGGGAGGCGCCCCGGCTCCCACAGGGGGTGTTCCGGCCTGCGAACGCCCCGTGGGTGCCGGAGCGCAGGCGGAGACGCCTGGGTGTATTCCCGCGGGGAAAGGGGGTCGGGACCGGCCATCCCGGCGGAGAAAATGGCGTGAAAATCCCTGTTTTCTGTGTTGTAGTGGCAGCGGGGAGCAGGCCCCGTTGTCCACTCGTGTGTTCGTACAGTGGAAAAGCATTACCCAGGGGATGCAGCGGTATTTTTGTTGTGAATTTATCGACCATCAAACCACGTATGTTACTGTAGTGGCTCAAGTAAAGCAACTGCCAATGCACAGAACACTCATAATGCAAATAATCCCCTACAATTCAGTGAGACTCTCAATGACGAAAGCTAAACCCATGCAAAAGTATATACAGGCTCAAGGCCAACATCAAGATAAACAATGGCACTTCTACCTTAATTCTGTTTTGGAATCATAAAGTTTAAAAAAATTGAGCATACAGTGCTCTAACAGGTTTCTGTCAGTAGTTTCACGTGTGTGCTTTCTTCTCACGTCTGGTTTTGAACCTCCAAACTAAATTTGGAATTATTGAATTAAGAATTCAGTAGGTTGAACAACACTGTTATAGAAACATTAGTATAACAATAACGTGTATGTCAACATAAACATGTTTTGAAGATGAAAGAACAACTTTTAAGCCAGGAGACCAGTTTCTTAATGCCACCACCTTTTTGTATAGCACAAGTGTATGATGAGCATGGGTGCCATGCCATTGATATGAATGTCTATACACATCACCCAGGGAAACACTGCACTTTGCTGTACTGATAAGTAAACCTTTCTTTTGTGACTCAAATATTTATGTGTGTGCTGCAAACAAACCAAAAGTGACATGGTGTTTTAGGTGGGGTATGAACTTCTGAACTACTTTTGTTCAATCTGAAAAATCGAACAATTCTTCACACCACGTGACAAATATAAAGGCAGTGCTTTTAGACTTAAAACAATAGTCAGTGTTACTTATCTTTAGTGTTGCTAAATAAGTATATGGGTAGTTGTACTATTTTATAGCCATTTATAAATATTTTGTTTCATTGTGTTTCATTTTACACTTTAATGGTCTCTTTTTCAAAAGCTAAGTTTTTTCCATATTCCCAAAGAGAAGTCAATTAGGCTGATACTCAACAACAAGATTCAAGTAAACTAAGCACCTGACATTGTCCTTGCATCTACATCAACCAGTCTCTCTGTCCATTAAGAAATTGCAGTTTACATGCAAATTAATCAATATTTATAGGACAAGAAGCCTGTATAGTTAAATAGAGCTAGGTAATGGGAAAAAAATATGTTTTATTGTCTTAGACTGGTTAGCCTAGTATAACTGCCTAACTGGCACTCACAATGTGTGTAAATTGTGATTAAATTCTGTTAATTAAAAAAAAATCTAGCTTGCCCAGCCTAAAACTGTGTTGAGGAACTCATTACTCGCTGTAGTAGTTGTGTCTTCAACTTCCTCATTTATTTTCTTAAAGTGAAAGCAGTTAGTGTTTTAGTGCTCTAAAATAAGAAGCAACTAAAGAGGGTGTACTCTCAAGTATGTGTTCATACATTTGCTACTTTTGGTCTTGACTCAATGCATTTTTTCTACTATGGTGAGGCCTGTTTCCCATAGTTGCACCTGCTTAATTAAAGTGGTGTCCTGAGCTCATTTAATGCAAGGACTGCTAATTGAGTGTGGACGCTCCTAATCCATTTTGAACCATATATGGTACAGTTTTGCCTCCTTGTGTAAGTCTTTGTCTACAGAGAGATATGTGTTTGTTATTTTTAATCTCATTTAATCAACAGTCTCTTTTTTTTCCTTTAACTTGCTTCACAGGCCAGGCTGATACACATCCATCTTGAACGGGTGTAAGAATGTCTGTTGGAGTCAGACTGCAAACTTTAGTCTATGGCAGCACAGGTGAATAAACTATGAAACATGACTACAGAAAACCTGTCCTGCATGTGATTGTGTGTGTGTGGGTTCCTGCAGTCAACAATTCAGGTGGTGCTCTTAAAATGTTCCTGCGAGCTGGGGCCTTAAGGTGTATGTTCTGAAGCAGTCCTGACACACGTCTGGTAGCCATTTGGACTTTGGACAAGCTGACTAGTGCTTCTGCTAATGCCCACAGTGGGCTAAAAGCCTACAGCATCTGGGTGAAAAATTTGGGAAGAGGACATCAAGAGAGCCCGGTGTGCTTAGAGTGCCAAATGCTTTATGGATCTCAGTGTTCCCTGGAAATTCTCTGCAGTTTTTCTGGACCTTTGCTCCAGAGAGTTTATGGGTGACTCAAAGTGTCACCAATAGACACAGACAATGCAGTGGGAGGAAGGTGAATTGTCCAGAGTATATGCAAGGCAGAGTTAGGCTGTTCCACTTCACCAAAATGTAAGATTAAATTAATCATAGTAAGACCACCATTCTCAGTTATGAGTGGAGGCAGATCATGATGAATAAGCAGCCTTGTAAATAGAACAAAAAAGTTCATTGAAACACAGCAGCAGTCTTTCCTTCTCCCACCTACATATTGTGCCAGTGTTCTTCAGGAAAAACGAATACAGTGCAATCACTTAGAGCAAGGGTTGGCAGCTTTCCAGCAGTGGTGAAACAGGCTGTATTTTTCTTTCTTAGATTAGGGTTTAAATCCCTTGGAAGAAACAGCTTGAACCAGAAGATACTGCTGCTTGATTGCAAGGTGTATTTGATCAGCTAAAACAGTGAAATAGCTCTTCTGCAAGAGACAGAATTTTCTGATTTCTGCTGAACTCAAGCTGTGTGAGACGCATGAATATGGAGTTGTAGCTTCTCCCTGATCTTTCTTGCTGCATCGTATTCAAAAGTCTCTCAGTTGCTTTCCTTGGAAGGTTGTAGGGTTACAGCACTGCTCAGCATTAATCTTTGCCCTAGAAGAACATAGCAGATTGTTTTTCATTAGCATAGCCTTTTTGATTTTTTAAATATTTCTTAAACACAAGAATAAAGATGTGTCAAAGTGTACACCGAAGTTAATACTGAAGATCTCACCATAAAGAGATGTTAAAGCATTTTTTTCAAAAATAAAAGCACTAAGACCTCACATTTTCTTACTGTATTTTCTCATAGTTCTTAATTTTCACACCTAAATTGAGCATAAAATATTTAGATTTGTGCAGATTTGATTAATTTGACTTTTGCAAATTGGTCTCCAATTGCTAGTAAATTTAGGAAAGGTAAGGAAAGGATCAGCTGTTTCCATGGCACTGTCCTTATCTATCCTTTCCCTCCTACAGGGGATTTCCAGGGATGGCTGCTGGCAAGGGAAGCCCTAGAAGTGTAGCTCAATTACTGTTTTAGTGTTAAAATGCATCACAAGGTATCCACACAGATGGCTTCTCATCTGCTGGATTTGTAGTTTCCAGGAGGGAATATTGGGAGCAGAAGTATCTTTATCTCAGCCTTTCATATTTTTACTATCAGGAAACCCTTTCTGAGCCTTCTGCTCTAGTGCCTTCAGTGTCTGATTTAGTGCTAATTATAACAGAGTATCAAGGGGAAAAAATACCAAGTTTAAAAAGAAGTCTGCCAATTCTGGAAAATAATATGACCCTGAAGAGGAGATAAAATGTAAAATTTTCCAAAAATAAGATGCTTCACATATTACTTTATAGGATCTAAGAGGTCTGCCAGAGTGCCAGTAAATGAGAGGATAAATCAAGAATTAGAAGTAGCAGCAGTTCCAAGTATTTCTTCAGACAAAGAGAGGAGTAATGCTGCAGACGGAAATGTGTTTTCCAGAGGAGAGAAGTATTAGAGAGATATAAGTCAGTGCCAGAGTAGGTACTGACTGCCATTCCAGAGCAACATTATCCCAGAAAGATGGGAACTATGGCAGTGGTAAAAGATAAATCCTTCCCATCTTAGTTCTCAAGACTGCAGTCAGCACCATGCCCACTGGTGGTCATTGGGGAGCTGCCTGGTCAAAAGTGCTGTTTTTCATTTGAAACTACTGAATTCTATGATTCTATGAATCATGGAATCATAGAATTAAGTTGGAAAAGGTCATAAAGTCCAACTGTTAAGCCAGCACTGCCATGTTCACAGCTAAACCATGTCCCCAAGTACCACAATCCACACGTGCTTTGAACACTTCCATGGATGATAATACCATCATTTTCCTGGGCAGCCTTTTACAATGCCTGGCCACTCTTTCCGTGAAAAAAAAATTTCTGATACCCAATCTAAACTTCCTCTGGTGCAACTTCAGGTCATCTCTCATCCTATTGCTTGTTACCTGGGAGAAGAGACCAACTCCCACACAGTTACAACCTCCTTTCAGGCAGTTGTAGAGTCCCGGCTAAGTCTCCTTTTCTCCAGGCTAAACAACCTCAGCTTCCTCAGCTGCTCCCCATCAGATTTGTGCTCCAGCCCCTTCACCATTGCCCTTCTCTGGACATGCTCCAGCACCTCAATGTCTTTCTTGCAGTGAGAGGCCCAAAACTGAACACAAGACTCAAGGTGAGGCCTCACCAGTGCTGAGTATATGGGGACAATCACTGCCCTGGTCCTGGTGGTCACACTATTGCTGATACAGGCCACGATGCCATTGGCCTTCTTGGCACACCAATGGCTCATGTTCAGATGCTGTCAACCAGAACCTTTACTGACGAGCAGCTTTCAGACAATCTACCCCCAGCCTGTAGCTCTGCATGGGGTTGTGACCCAAGTGCAGGACTGGCACTTTGCCCTGTTGAACCTCATACAACTGGCATAGGCCCATCAATCCAGCCTGTCTAGATCTCTCTGCAGAGCCTTCTACCCTTCAGAAGATCAACACTCCCTCCCAACTCAAGTTCATGTCATCTGCAAACTTACTGAGTGTGCACTCAGTTATCTCATCCAGACCACTAATAAAAACAATAAACAGAACTGGCCCAAATACTGAGTCCTGGAGAACATCACTTCTGATCATGTCAAAAGACAGGCAATGTTTTTTTTCAGGTGTTGAGGTCTCCTTGACATGACTTTTCCATGTGACTAACTGATGTTATTATAATGAATACGGACTACATAGGACATTCTCTCCATTAAGCTGCAGTCTATATTGATAAAAACATAAACTTTAGTGTTTAAGATGGTCATAATTAAAAGTTAAGCTGGGAATGAAGAGTTATTACAACAGCTTTGTAAAAAAATGATCAGCGAATATATAACCAGCAGACTGAGGAAACCAATCACAGTAAAGGGTGATTCGTTTCCCTTATGACAGGTGTCAGCTGGGGAAGGAAACAGCCTGGGGGGTTGGAGGGTTCTGAATTCTATTTAGTTTTTGCTTTTTCACAGTTTTTCAAGATTGCAGTCTAGCCTATTTCCAAAAATGTGCTCTACCCTGAATAAGAGTTAATGAGCCCAATAAATGAACACTGGCTACATCAGAAGTTGATGGTCTGCCATCCCACCAGAAGCCAGAAGGGTCCAATATCACTGTCCCACTGGACAGCATACTGGGAGCATGGCCCGAGCCCTGTTCAAGCAAGTTGCCAGCATGAAGACACATAAGAGCACTGCTGCCTGGGCAGCCCAATTTAGCCANGATCTCTCTGCAGAGCCTTCTACCCTTCAGAAGATCAACACTCCCTCCCAACTCAAGTTCATGTCATCTGCAAACTTACTGAGTGTGCACTCAGTTATCTCATCCAGACCACTAATAAAAACAATAAACAGAACTGGCCCAAATACTGAGTCCTGGAGAACATCACTTCTGATCATGTCAAAAGACAGGCAATGTTTTTTTTCAGGTGTTGAGGTCTCCTTGACATGACTTTTCCATGTGACTAACTGATGTTATTATAATGAATACGGACTACATAGGACATTCTCTCCATTAAGCTGCAGTCTATATTGATAAAAACATAAACTTTAGTGTTTAAGATGGTCATAATTAAAAGTTAAGCTGGGAATGAAGAGTTATTACAACAGCTTTGTAAAAAAATGATCAGCGAATATATAACCAGCAGACTGAGGAAACCAATCACAGTAAAGGGTGATTCGTTTCCCTTATGACAGGTGTCAGCTGGGGAAGGAAACAGCCTGGGGGGTTGGAGGGTTCTGAATTCTATTTAGTTTTTGCTTTTTCACAGTTTTTCAAGATTGCAGTCTAGCCTATTTCCAAAAATGTGCTCTACCCTGAATAAGAGTTAATGAGCCCAATAAATGAACACTGGCTACATCAGAAGTTGATGGTCTGCCATCCCACCAGAAGCCAGAAGGGTCCAATATCACTGTCCCACTGGACAGCATACTGGGAGCATGGCCCGAGCCCTGTTCAAGCAAGTTGCCAGCATGAAGACACATAAGAGCACTGCTGCCTGGGCAGCCCAATTTAGCCAACTCATTCCCTTATTACAAGATTGGTAGTGCCTGGAAAAAAGGTTCCCGAGCTTGCCAGTGATGCTCTTAGCTACCCATATGTCATGCTGGCTCTGCAGCCTGCAGATAATTTCACATGTGGACAGACCCCTGGAGTACTTGTTGTCTGTGGAAGTATTTGCTTGAAGAGGAGAGTCAGCTGTTAAGCTACTTTGAAAGCTTTTCTGAGGTCCTGTTCATCCCATTCACGGAGTCTGGTGTATCTGACTGTTCATCCAGTGAAGGCTGAAATCCAAATTATAAGCCCAGAGCTGTTGCTTACCTCCTTAGCCAATTCAAGCAGCAATATATTGCTAGGCTGATGAGAAGAGGGACTTCCTGCATCAAAGCTGATCTCTGTCTGCAGCCAGTACACTGAATTGAATTACTTTCTATTGTGGCTTGCATAAACCCAACCACCAGCATTTCTGGGAAACTCCATAGACATCACAGGGCTGCGACTGAGCCTTTCCAGCTGAGCAACAACACTCTTATATCACAGATTCAGTGCTCTGTAATGGAACAACAGAACCTACTTTTGAGCTCTTACTCACCCTCATTATATAGCCCAGCAAGAAATATAACTATGTGCATATGCCAGCTCAGGACCCTGAGCTGCAGCTGATAGGATGCTGGTTTATTATGAAATTGCCCCAAACACCTTGGTTCCCTACTCCTGTCCCATTCAGGACATAAATTCAGACTTTTGTTTACTGTAAAGCTAAGCTATTTGTGAAATCTTACAATGCAGAAATTCAGCTGTGAAATTGCATGCTCAAATATTTGAACCTCTCCCACCTCTTCCCACTCCAATCCTGCTCATCATTTTCAGTATTCTTAATGGAAGAACTGCTCACATCTGAGAGCAACTGAGCCATTCTGCATGTGAAGGTCAACTGACCAAAGCAGTTCACTGCTTTCTCAGTCAAACATGTGTCTTAGCAAAAATAAGCAGGATTTTAAATTCAGGAGTCTGCTATGCTCCCAGCATCTCCAGTAGAGCCCAAGGTTCCTATTGCAGCCTTGCTCCTTGTCTAGCTCTGCTTTTTGCTTGGGTTGGCACTGAAAAAGGTGGCAGCATCTTCAGAGAAGAAAAGTAAGCAATTTTTTTTTCTCTTTCTCCCTCTCTCTCTCAATTTATCTCTTTCACTCATCCTGCTGTATTTTCAAGATCACACACATATAAATATTCTTGCAATATGCAGCAAGTCCTTCTAGTACAAGAGACTAACCCCATTCCTGTGCCTTCTGTGCAAACTCCTGTGCCCATGGGGGAGCCCTACAGATTTTGGTAGAGGCCTGAAACACACAGATCATATATTGCAAAACTTACAATTATGATTTCTGCATCCAGGATGTTTTCTATTTCATGATGTGTTGTGATAGCTAGAAATGAAAGCATTAAAACCCCAGTTCTGCAACACTTTTTCATGCAGAAGCTGAGGCAGGTGGTGCATGCCTAGGCAGAGGAAAAGGCCCACTAAGACAGCCCTGCACATTTAAAATTCATTTTTTGCTAGGTATGGTCCCAGAAAGCTTGTGTTCACAGCAAACCAGTGGGGTATACATGCTTTTCCTTTTAATTAAGCTTCTGTGTAACACCGATTCCCAGTGGTACCTGAAAGGATGCAGTATCACATACTGGCAAGAGTCATGTATCTCATATACACAATTATATTTTACTTTTTATATTATTCTTTTAATGTTAAATCAGATGAATTTGAAAGCTAGGGATTCATCTCACTGGAAAAATCAACTTCAGGGAAACAATTTCTTAACACGAAAGTGTTATTAACTTCTTAAAATGTAAGTAATAATCCTAATATCCTCTCTTTTCTTATTGATTAAGTTGTATCTGTTTGTTTTTTTTTTAGTATGAAGGCATATCTATTTCAAATTACAAGCTTCAGAGATCAAGGTTCTAGTGTTATAAACACATGGCAGGNGGGGGTTGGAGGGTTCTGAATTCTATTTAGTTTTTGCTTTTTCACAGTTTTTCAAGATTGCAGTCTAGCCTATTTCCAAAAATGTGCTCTACCCTGAATAAGAGTTAATGAGCCCAATAAATGAACACTGGCTACATCAGAAGTTGATGGTCTGCCATCCCACCAGAAGCCAGAAGGGTCCAATATCACTGTCCCACTGGACAGCATACTGGGAGCATGGCCCGAGCCCTGTTCAAGCAAGTTGCCAGCATGAAGACACATAAGAGCACTGCTGCCTGGGCAGCCCAATTTAGCCAACTCATTCCCTTATTACAAGATTGGTAGTGCCTGGAAAAAAGGTTCCCGAGCTTGCCAGTGATGCTCTTAGCTACCCATATGTCATGCTGGCTCTGCAGCCTGCAGATAATTTCACATGTGGACAGACCCCTGGAGTACTTGTTGTCTGTGGAAGTATTTGCTTGAAGAGGAGAGTCAGCTGTTAAGCTACTTTGAAAGCTTTTCTGAGGTCCTGTTCATCCCATTCACGGAGTCTGGTGTATCTGACTGTTCATCCAGTGAAGGCTGAAATCCAAATTATAAGCCCAGAGCTGTTGCTTACCTCCTTAGCCAATTCAAGCAGCAATATATTGCTAGGCTGATGAGAAGAGGGACTTCCTGCATCAAAGCTGATCTCTGTCTGCAGCCAGTACACTGAATTGAATTACTTTCTATTGTGGCTTGCATAAACCCAACCACCAGCATTTCTGGGAAACTCCATAGACATCACAGGGCTGCGACTGAGCCTTTCCAGCTGAGCAACAACACTCTTATATCACAGATTCAGTGCTCTGTAATGGAACAACAGAACCTACTTTTGAGCTCTTACTCACCCTCATTATATAGCCCAGCAAGAAATATAACTATGTGCATATGCCAGCTCAGGACCCTGAGCTGCAGCTGATAGGATGCTGGTTTATTATGAAATTGCCCCAAACACCTTGGTTCCCTACTCCTGTCCCATTCAGGACATAAATTCAGACTTTTGTTTACTGTAAAGCTAAGCTATTTGTGAAATCTTACAATGCAGAAATTCAGCTGTGAAATTGCATGCTCAAATATTTGAACCTCTCCCACCTCTTCCCACTCCAATCCTGCTCATCATTTTCAGTATTCTTAATGGAAGAACTGCTCACATCTGAGAGCAACTGAGCCATTCTGCATGTGAAGGTCAACTGACCAAAGCAGTTCACTGCTTTCTCAGTCAAACATGTGTCTTAGCAAAAATAAGCAGGATTTTAAATTCAGGAGTCTGCTATGCTCCCAGCATCTCCAGTAGAGCCCAAGGTTCCTATTGCAGCCTTGCTCCTTGTCTAGCTCTGCTTTTTGCTTGGGTTGGCACTGAAAAAGGTGGCAGCATCTTCAGAGAAGAAAAGTAAGCAATTTTTTTTTCTCTTTCTCCCTCTCTCTCTCAATTTATCTCTTTCACTCATCCTGCTGTATTTTCAAGATCACACACATATAAATATTCTTGCAATATGCAGCAAGTCCTTCTAGTACAAGAGACTAACCCCATTCCTGTGCCTTCTGTGCAAACTCCTGTGCCCATGGGGGAGCCCTACAGATTTTGGTAGAGGCCTGAAACACACAGATCATATATTGCAAAACTTACAATTATGATTTCTGCATCCAGGATGTTTTCTATTTCATGATGTGTTGTGATAGCTAGAAATGAAAGCATTAAAACCCCAGTTCTGCAACACTTTTTCATGCAGAAGCTGAGGCAGGTGGTGCATGCCTAGGCAGAGGAAAAGGCCCACTAAGACAGCCCTGCACATTTAAAATTCATTTTTTGCTAGGTATGGTCCCAGAAAGCTTGTGTTCACAGCAAACCAGTGGGGTATACATGCTTTTCCTTTTAATTAAGCTTCTGTGTAACACCGATTCCCAGTGGTACCTGAAAGGATGCAGTATCACATACTGGCAAGAGTCATGTATCTCATATACACAATTATATTTTACTTTTTATATTATTCTTTTAATGTTAAATCAGATGAATTTGAAAGCTAGGGATTCATCTCACTGGAAAAATCAACTTCAGGGAAACAATTTCTTAACACGAAAGTGTTATTAACTTCTTAAAATGTAAGTAATAATCCTAATATCCTCTCTTTTCTTATTGATTAAGTTGTATCTGTTTGTTTTTTTTTTAGTATGAAGGCATATCTATTTCAAATTACAAGCTTCAGAGATCAAGGTTCTAGTGTTATAAACACATGGCAGGAGACAATCCTTTCCTGAATACTTGCTAACAAAACAGAGAGGACAGAAATGTAGGTGATGCTAAAAAAGAACTAAAGTGACTTGCTAAAAGTCATGTAACAGTCTCCTATCCCAAACTCTAGTGAGGGGGTAAAGCTGCTGACTGGGATTTTAGCTGGAGTACCTTACCCTAGTTAGCTTGGCCTTTCCAGTTCAAGTGTTCCTCTGGGAGACAAACAGTATGACAAATCACAGTTTATATTCAAACATGGAATGTCATGAGCAAGAATTTTATTATTTTTAACGTTGTTAGAATGGCAAAAGACTTTGTGAAGTTGTAGTTGCCACATACTTGTTAGCAGTCGTTACTAGCACCAAAGTTAAATACTAGCTGAAGGATGCTGAGTATAATTTTTTTTAAGTGTACAAATATGAGATAATCTGAGACATCTTCTTCAGTGGACCAGATATATTCTGGCCCTGTGCCTAATTCCTCACTCAGTCTCCAGTGTTTCTTTATTGAGAACTTCTCATGCTAATCCAGTGAAAAGATAGTTGGTGCTCTAAGCCCTAAAACCAACTGAGGCTTGGTCAGAAAGGAAGTCTGACTTTACAAATCCTAATATTGTTTCTAAAAGATCATGGGCCTTCTTCTGTTGGTTCATATTTGTTTAAAAAAATGTAAACGGATTAATTTTGTAACAGCAAGATTTGTGCCAAATCAAGAGCCTGGCTTAATGTCAGATTATGTACTGGCCATCCTTCAGCAGTTGACATAAAATCAGGAAAAGCTTTGAACTAGCTCTGTATGGGTCAGCAAGCCCTTTCTGGAGTGAACCAGAGTATGTGGTGATCCAGCAGTGTGCATATTTGGCATGAGCCATCGTGAGCCATATTTTGGGTTGGGTTTTTTATAGCCATATTTTGGGTTGTTTTTTTGTTGTGGGTTTTTTGGGGGGTTCGGTGTTCTTTGGGTTTTTTGGTTTTGTTGTTTTTTTTTACAACTATTCATATTGCAAACTGACGAAAGGCTGCTTAGCCCAGGAACCCTGATAATCAGGTCTCTGTGCTCAGCTAACAAAGTTGTGTTGTTTTCAGGGAGGATGAGCTGTGGGAGAGGCCTCACATCTGTCTACAAAAGATCGACTGGCCCTACCCTGAGAGTACAGCCTGTGCATTGCTCTGATGTGCAGTGAAGCACCAGGAAGTTTGGCCTTTGTGCTTCTTCCCCCTTTCCTTAGGTGAAGTGCAAGAGTCAATCATCATTCATTACCCTTGAGGTACTTGAGGTAGCATTGCTCTCTCCTCTGGTGAAGATGAGGATTTCACTGTCCAATTAACCATTAAAGCAATATCTGTAGCCATCACTGATAGTTGTTGAACTACTAAAGCAATAAAAGGGAGTGCAGTGTAGGACACTCATTGCCAAAATCATTAGAATCCGAACTGAGACTGAAACACTGATTGCCAGTCACTAACTGCTTCTGGCTTAACTTTTCATGAGTGAGTTCACGTTTATTTTAAGTAGTTTTATACACTCCCTTGCAATTCCCATAGGTGTTCCCATAGGACTGATTTGGGCAGACAAGACTCAGTGTTAGTATTATAATTTTTATAGTCGCTAATTACCTGTAGAAGATTTGTGTTTAACTGAGCCCACGTTGCGCTGTGTTAGGTCAAGACCTGCCCTGGAAGGTTCCCAGAACAATAACCAGCTCCTGGAGCAGAGGATACCACTTTCCAGTGAAGCCTGGGGCAGATCACTTGAGCCTTGCCCCCAGAAGCAGCTTGTTCTGTGTTTTTGCAGATGGTTGCCCTGTTCCAAGGGTCCAGACTCAAGTTTTCCTTTCATAATTTGTTGCCATTGTAAATAAAGAAATGCATGATTCTATGAATTTTGTACTAGTTATCAGGAAATAAATATCTTATTCAAGTAATTACTGTCAAGTAATTACTGTCTTGACCTGAATGTAGTTTCAGTAGAAGATCTTCCTGATGCTATAGACAAAAATTATGTTTGAGGGAAGGGATTAACCCTAGTGATTATAACATATCTTCCTAAGCTCATCACTGAGCATTTTCCTAAATTTCATCTTATCTAATGCATTAAAGAATTTATAATTTTTAACATAAAATTGCTGTGGTACGATATAGCAGTAATTTGTAAAAATTCATCTGAAAAAGTGCAAACAATGATGTTTTTGTTTACAGTGTTATCATCAAATATTTTATATTTTATGATGGTTTAGGAGGAAAAAAGCTATTGAACTAGCTTAGAATAATTCCTCATTTGTATTCTCTAAACTGGGCAAACAGTGTTTCACTTCTTTATGAGAGACATTTTATGAGCACTGAGGCTTTACCACCCACAGCAAGGAAAATAACTAAGAATTGTGTTTTAAGGGTTGTGTCACATGCATGTGTGTCATGTGTGTGAATACTATACTGTTACAGTTCTGTGGAGAGAAACAGAGTAGTTGTGGATCCTACTTTCTAAACCCGTCTCCTGAAATGGAAATAAAAGCTCACTAGTCATTCTTTCTGTTTCATATCACATGACATGGTTTTTCTTTTGGGTTTCTTGAGAAAAAGAGATGCTCAGTTACAATTTTCACACAAACATTCCTTTCCTGAAATTTTGGTGTAATAATTAACTGGAAAAATTTGGTAGAACAAAAATATCTTTAAAATACATTCTATTTTCTCGTCTGGTAGATACAGCTGGCATTTGCACTCATCAGTCAACAGAATTGCTTCTTAAGTCCTAGTACTTGTTTATTAGACTGTAAACTTTTCCAGAGGGGATATATCCTGATTATTGTAAATCAGTGGTGGAAGTATTAAAACCCTACTTCTACACCAAGGCAAAATTGCTGGATAAATTAAATTCACTTCACATAAAAAGGAACCAAAATGCCATAACACAACAGAAATGTTAGTGATATTCATCTCCCTATTTCTATTCTATCGTAGATACATTTCTACTTTGTTTATAGTTTACATGTAAGAATATTGTCATGTTTACCTTCTCAACAGTGACCTGCAGTAATCTTCTTTTTATATCTTACAAAAGGAACATTTTTCATCCATTGATACTCTTTAAATTGTATATTCAGGATTTAATTATTTTAAGTATACATTCTGAAATTAAATTCTGATCTTGGATGAAATGTCTGGAGAGCGCCATAATCCAAGACCCTGCTGAACATTCACTGCATGTCTATGTCCTGGGTGCCAGCACTCACCTGTGTAGTTGTGAGTCTCTCCTGGGCTGGGTAACCCACAGCACTGCTTCTGTCATTGGTCCCTTCAGCTCACGCTCTGGATTCATGTGTTGGTATAGTATAGCTCTATAGATATGGGTCTATATATCATGATCTACTTGCATGTGGAATGTTCAAATACAGCTGTGTTGAACATCTCTTGAACAGTGATAACTACTGAATATACTGTATTAGTTTAGTCTGTGTTGTCCCAGAATCCAAATCCTGTGGAAAGCCTAATTCTGAATTAAATACCTTCAAATGAATTTCCTTTTAAGCAGCATAAGAAATTTAGCATATAAATCTCTGCTTGGTTTCCCTACTGCATTTTAGTGTTCATTGGGATTTAGGTCAGTAAATTTTTATTGTTTATGACACCATTCCTCATACCTCCTCTCCCTTCTTCTGGGATTCTGCTCTAGGTTACTCTCTTAATCTCTTCAGGGACTTTTTCTTTTTTTCTCCCTCTAGCCTTTTACAATTTCTTCAGTTGCATTTGGTGCATCAGTGGAAAAGGGCATTCTTGACCATAAAACCTCTATCTGTTAGACTGTTCTCAATGTCTTAGCATTTGGCAAGCACTTTACTAGCCTGGATACTTGTTTGGGTCTTACTCTGCACCCCATACTTGTCTTCATCCAACATTTTCTTTAACATCCTTTCTCTCTTCTCACTGTGAAGTCTTAATGATCTTTTGACCTCGGTTTTACTCTTTTTCATGACAGGATTCTTATAAGCCTTTAGCTGTTATTTAGCTGGTCTTGGGGGGAAGGGATTGTACACAGATTTCTTTAGCTCAATGAGAGCACACCAGTACATCAGGGATTGTACCAATCCCCCACCATGCCAAAACAAGCTTTTGCATCTGGGAACCTACCTCAGCTGCAACTGCTTCTTTCCAGCCACAACACATCATGAAGGATCACCTCCAAGGCCAAGGATGTGGCAACTATGACTATTCATCATGAAACCTCTCACTGTGGGAGGCAGCAATGGCTGGAGTGCAACTGCAGACTCACCAGCATGTTGCTTCTCATATGCTCTGGGTCAGGCTCAACACAGCCTTGGCCATGTTTACAGTCATGCTTTGGTGTCACACATGAAGTTGTGTTCTAGAAATGAGAAGTGCAGCTGAAAAAGTCCTTGGAATAGACAAAAGTCTGACATTGCTATTATTAGCTACACATGCACAAGTCTGGCAACTGAGGACATGCAGTACTTACAGGAGCACAATTGTCTGCAAATGTGCCCTTCTTTAGTAACTCTTATTCACATCTTCTTGCAAAAGGAGACTGTAATAAGAAAAAAGAATGGAAACAGAGTCCACAGGATCTGGCTCTTTTACATTTGCTGCTTACATTTTCTTTCTGTCTGAAAAAACTGCAACAGGAGGATTGGGTCTAAGTAATTGCAGTCTTACTCAAAAACAGTATTTTCTTTCCTGGAAATGCATTTTATGCACCTCAGCTTCAAACTCTTCTAGTCAGATGGAAATAGGGTGTTCATGTTTAAAAGGTAGACAAAAGCTTTTGCTTTCCTGAAACATCCTTCTAATTATGAACAAACTGGGTGACATTTTTCCTTGAAGGATGCATTTATGAAGATGTTTTGATTTGAAAGAAGAAAAATGTTCAAAAACCTGATCAAAATTCAGACACCAATCATTCTAGTCATCTTGTAGTGTGAAGAATTCAGACAGGATTTCTAATCTGATGTCTCTGAAATGCAAAAAATCTGACATCTTGAAAGCCCCCCCAAAAGGCAAACCCCTCACCCAAACCTTGCAAATAATTGTTTCCTCTTTGCTCATTTAAAAATTCAATCCAACAGTTTCTCACATGCAGCCACTAAATTCTTTTTAAAAATTTTCAGAATTTAATCTCCTTCTGGCCTGGAATGACACAAACATTTTCCTCTACTCACGTAGCACACCAGTTATTAACCTCAGTCTAAAATCTTTAGCCAAGCACGTTCTCATCAAGAACTCATAGGTGTGATGCTGCCGACCCTAGTGCTGCTGCTCCTGGGATGAAGTCAGCCAGATCCCTGGCATAGCTGTGGTACTTTTCATCTGTTCACATGGCACCCAGCCCAGTGGCAAGGGCTTGTGCCAGGCTCAGTGAGTGATCAGTGCTGTGAGGTGGATATAGATAGCCCCATCCCCAGCACAGGCACCACTGCATTCAGGGAGCTGGGCTGTGGGGCTGTCTGAGCATGCAAAAATTGCTGGGTATACCACAACAAATAGTAGTTCTGAGGATTAGAAAAGCCTTTGCTCACTCTCCTGGATTTTGTTTTCTGCAACATGACCTAGCAAGTGGCTAGTGGGCCTTTAAGGAAAGCTGGGTGCAGCAGCTGGGAGGGGCAGTTGGTTCCAGCTCTGCAAGTGGCAGGGCCACATCCCACCAGCACACCAAGGCCAATTGCTACCACAGAACACCATGGCAAGCTGATATGTCACGCTGCTTTCTTAGGTACCTGTCAGCATGAAATACAGAAAGCTTTTGCTAGACTGATCCTTTGAAAGCAGCAGGAAGCTTTGAGATGGTATAGGCAGAAAAAGCATTGTTAGTGGCTGTAAACCTGATTTTATAAAAGAAAAAATGGGTTATTGTAGCCCTGCTCTGCATAAAAAACCTGAAAAAGACCATAAGGTCTTGACCACTGTTTTGCATCCTGCCCCGTTCATGCCCACCTCTCCAGAACCATAAAAATACAGTAGTAAATGCCTCACTGTGCCTCCCTCTAACTGAAAACAAGTTCTTTTACAGATTAATATCTTTTAGCAAGGTACACAAAATACATACATAAGAGTGTTGTAGTGGAAGGTCCATAAGATGTAGTTACATATTTTTTCAGACATTCAGTAGAACTTTTAAGACCAGTCCAAGTTATCCAGACTTACCTATCTTATAGTGATGGACAACCAACAAAATGTACATGTGTTTGTCTTCTGAAATGTTCTTGTCCTGTGTTGTCAATACTTGGAAATACTTTGCAAAATAGGGATTGAGTATATTAGATTGGTTTTTGATCAATTCAGAAACAGGATAATGGCCATCTTGTCAGATAATTTATTTGCAATGAATAATTTAGTCTTAATTATAATCAGCTGAATTTTTAATCCATTATCTCTTTCACTAATCAACCCCACTTAGCATATGGGGAATCAAGATAAATTCATTCTTTTAATTAGAAAACCAAAAGCCTTTATATGCATATTGGTTGATGACAGGTCTCATGAAAGCATGTCACCAAACTGCTGATGTTTTAGAAATTCTGTCTCTTACAGGGCAACTCATTAATTACATGAGGTGTTTTTAATCCTGAGATTAAATTCTGCAAGGATACCTGATGCCAGCACAGAAGCATGTCTGATCATGTTCTTTGACTCCTGTCATCTTTTAGACATCAGTGGTTGTGCACCAGGACAGGGTTTGGAGTGACAAGGTGGCATGGTACCTTATGGCAGGCTCTCATTTTTCAGGTGCCCTGACTGAGCTCAGTGTCTTTTAAAACAAAGAGATATAAGATTGTCAGTGGAATGTGATCCACTTTTGGTAAAAGATGTGTAAGGAAAAACATTTTATGATATTTTACTACTGGAAATACCAGTTTTTAGAGAAGTATCTTCCTCTTGACAGTGTGCTACTGTATTTTCTTGTGTTTTTTGAGTAATAAGATTAGGAAAGGTGGAATAATTGTTAAAAATACTGGCATGGGAAACAGAACACCCACTTTGATTAAAAAATAATTAAATTAAAATTAATTAATTTTTTAAAATAAAAATTTAATTAAATACCAAATTTAAAAGTCAAATTAAAAAAAAAAGTAAAACTCAAAACCTTTATCCAAATGAGAAATATTTATATAGAAAATGGAGACAAAGAGAGGGATTCTTTACTGCATTAGGTCTCCCCCCAAAAGAGTTGATATTATTTAGAAGTAGCTCATTTGGGGCACATTCTGATTCCTTTAATGGTCGTAATTTCCAGTTTTCTTTGTAAGTGAACTGTTTCTTCCTTGTAGTAACGTTCTTAATAGATTAAAAAAAAAGAGAAAAATAAAGTAATACAATTTTCCAGTTCTTCAGAGAATCACAATATTCTGATTTGGAAGGGATCCACAAGGATCATTGAGTCCAATTCCTAAGTGAATGGCCCCTACGGGTATTGACCCCTAAACCCTGGTGTTACTAGCACTATGCTCTAACCAACTGAGCTAATCTCAGGGTCCTTTCTCCAGCTGTGGCTCATAGTTAGATATCAATAGATTAAAATGTGAATAAATATGATTTACCCTTATCCTGATAGTGGCCACAATGTACTGTAAATGTTATCCTGGCTTTCTCTTTTTTGAAAATCTGAGCAGTTGTGCATCCTTATCAAAAAAACAACCAACCAAACAAACAAAAACACAAGAAAAGGGAAGAAAAGTATGAAGGGCTTCAGATGTCAAACTCCAGAGTAATAGCTGAACAGTCTTCACAATATTTTTGTCTCATAGTGATGATATCTCTTGCTTTCCCTGTCCCAAAGAATCACAAGTAAGATGAGGTCACTGTCAGGGAGACCTAAATTGCTAGAGCAGTGGTGTTTGGAGTAGCAATGCTGGTGACTCATTACATGACACATTTCCTTCTGAGTCAGCGTTGAATCAATGTCCTGTCAGGATGCTGAGAGGGGGTGTCTCTGTCTCCTGAAACCAGCTAGAAAGTCACTTGTTGACAGTGAGGTTCTTTAGCCCTTACTGACTCACCTGGAGAGAAAAGAGAAGAGAACTGCAGAATTTTTCTCTAACAGAAACACCCTTTCAGAACAGACGATCTTTATTCTCTGCACCATGCTTAGGTCCCTGTAGGTCTCTGACCTTGGCAGCTCACAGCAGGGTCTAGTAGTCAGCACCCATTGCNATAATTTATTTGCAATGAATAATTTAGTCTTAATTATAATCAGCTGAATTTTTAATCCATTATCTCTTTCACTAATCAACCCCACTTAGCATATGGGGAATCAAGATAAATTCATTCTTTTAATTAGAAAACCAAAAGCCTTTATATGCATATTGGTTGATGACAGGTCTCATGAAAGCATGTCACCAAACTGCTGATGTTTTAGAAATTCTGTCTCTTACAGGGCAACTCATTAATTACATGAGGTGTTTTTAATCCTGAGATTAAATTCTGCAAGGATACCTGATGCCAGCACAGAAGCATGTCTGATCATGTTCTTTGACTCCTGTCATCTTTTAGACATCAGTGGTTGTGCACCAGGACAGGGTTTGGAGTGACAAGGTGGCATGGTACCTTATGGCAGGCTCTCATTTTTCAGGTGCCCTGACTGAGCTCAGTGTCTTTTAAAACAAAGAGATATAAGATTGTCAGTGGAATGTGATCCACTTTTGGTAAAAGATGTGTAAGGAAAAACATTTTATGATATTTTACTACTGGAAATACCAGTTTTTAGAGAAGTATCTTCCTCTTGACAGTGTGCTACTGTATTTTCTTGTGTTTTTTGAGTAATAAGATTAGGAAAGGTGGAATAATTGTTAAAAATACTGGCATGGGAAACAGAACACCCACTTTGATTAAAAAATAATTAAATTAAAATTAATTAAATTTTTAAAATAAAAATTTAATTAANAGGGAAGAAAAGTATGAAGGGCTTCAGATGTCAAACTCCAGAGTAATAGCTGAACAGTCTTCACAATATTTTTGTCTCATAGTGATGATATCTCTTGCTTTCCCTGTCCCAAAGAATCACAAGTAAGATGAGGTCACTGTCAGGGAGACCTAAATTGCTAGAGCAGTGGTGTTTGGAGTAGCAATGCTGGTGACTCATTACATGACACATTTCCTTCTGAGTCAGCGTTGAATCAATGTCCTGTCAGGATGCTGAGAGGGGGTGTCTCTGTCTCCTGAAACCAGCTAGAAAGTCACTTGTTGACAGTGAGGTTCTTTAGCCCTTACTGACTCACCTGGAGAGAAAAGAGAAGAGAACTGCAGAATTTTTCTCTAACAGAAACACCCTTTCAGAACAGACGATCTTTATTCTCTGCACCATGCTTAGGTCCCTGTAGGTCTCTGACCTTGGCAGCTCACAGCAGGGTCTAGTAGTCAGCACCCATTGCACAGTAATTTGAGATTGCACAGTAGGCACCAGGATTAAATCCTGGCATGTGTGAATTTTACTCTTTTTTCATTTTTGAAGTTCTGACATTTAGTTATATTACATCATAGATTTTTAGACTGAATTGCTTCAGTGAAATATTTAATAGAGGGAAGGATAGAGTAATTCACTGTTACAAGCAATAAGAGGCTGTAAATTGGACCTCTATACACAAGAAGGATCTTCCCAGGTTGAAGGAATAAAATTCCACAGTGCAATGCTTAGGTGATATAAGCACTGAAATGGACATTTTACTGGCAGTGAACCAAAAATAATCAATCATACACAAAAATATATATCTTAAATTCATATTTAAAGCAAATTACACCAAGCAACAAAGAACCAGTGTTTTAAAAAATTTCTATCAAAGTAATGTTTCAAGCATGATACAAGCAAATGCTTGTAGAAAGAGGTGATATTTTTGCAAAACCATCTGCAGAAACTAAAGAAGCTTTTGAGAATTGTTGTGGGGTGGGGAAAATGTTTTCATTTTAAAACCAATTTTTAACTTTCCTCTTCTTTCCCCAGGCCGTCCAGTCTGTGGTGGGAAGCAGAGGGCTTGTTGTTTAAACTTTTTTTGGTTTTCCTGAGAGAAGGATGGATGAGCAAAGCCAGGAGGTCAGAGCAGCATGGCTGGACCCCCCCATCCCGGCACCTTGCGGGGCGCGGACCTGGGCATGGGGAGCGTGGAGCTGGTCTGGCCCAGCCCCATCCTGGCACCTTGCAGGGTGTGCTGGGGCCATGGGGGGTCAGCCCAGCTTGGCCCGTAGCCCCACGGAGCTCACTGGGTGGGAACGGAGCCACCCCCGCCTGTTCTCCTGCAACCCTGCAGGAAGTGCCACCACTGCCGCTCGGGCTGTAGCTCCTGGCCAGTGCTGGGCTGGGGCCGGGGCTGGGGCAGTGGTGGGATGGTGCCAGGCACGGCGGGCGCAATGCCAGCCATTTGGGGCTGTGGCCAGGGGTGTTGCTCGTGGGTGATGCCCCGGGGCCCCTCTGGGCCCCTGTGGCAGTGGCGGGTACCCCTGTGGTGGCGATGCACTGGCAGCCGGTGCCCCATGGCACTGATGGTGGGCGTACAAAGGCTGCAGCCCTTGCGGCAGCTGCAGCAGGCAGGGCCGCCCGCATAGCGATGGCAGCCGGCGCGCAGGGTGAGGCCAGTCTTCAAGCCGGCACCGCTGTGCAGAGTGGACCCGTGATGGCAGGGCACAGTGCCGCTGGCAGCCCTGGGCCCCGCTGGGTGCCCCATGGTGCTGGCAGGGCAGCAGCAGACCTTCCTTCTGGCGAACTGCAACCACAAGGCATTTTGGCAGGAACGCCACCATGTTGCCTCATGGTGAAATCTCAGAGAAGGGGCGGCGCCCCAGAAGGGTGCCACAAGAAAACTCGAGAATGGGCACTCTATAAAGGCAGCATCAACAGAAATTCTTCCTCTTTTGGCTCCCTTCGGCACTGGTAGAGGCATGGCTCCCCCTTTTTGGCTCCCTTGCAACATGGCAGATCACAGGCAGCAACGTGGTGTCACTGGAGCTCGGGCAGTGCCAGCAGGGAACCACCCGGAGGCGACAGGAGTCATGGTATTTCTCTCCCTTGGGTCCTCCGGGGTTTCTTTTCACCGTCATTTTTTCCAGCAGCTCCAGAGTGGGACCAGCACCATCCACAGGCCAGCCTTCCTTCCTTCCCTTGCTTTACCAGCCCAGTAGCTGACCTGGAGCAGCATCATTTTGTTTGTTTGTTTGTTTTTCCCCTTTTTGCAGTTTTTATTGTTGGGTTTACTGCTTTGTTAAATAAATTCTTTTTTTTGTTGTCAACTCTATGAGATCTCTTGTCACTTGATAACGCCCTCTAGTGTCCAAACTGAGACAAGAACATAGTATGTCCATCAGCTCTGGCAAAAAAAGGTCAAAACCCCAAAGCTAAAAATATTTTCTTTTGAAATTATATTGTTTACTTGAGATAAGAACTGTTTGTCTTACAGTAAGTTCATTTAATTCATCTGTGTAAGATGGTTTAATAAAAAGTGTTATGTCTACCTGCATACTCTATAGTAAAAAGTGAAATGGAAGCTGTCACATATCTCACTGTTTAAGGACAGCAATATTAGATCACAGTATTTATGCTGGTAAACTTAATTTCCTTGATATTCTTTAACTGTGTACCATCTTCATGATAAAATTACTTTTAGAAAACAAAATAAAATGTACTGTATTTAAAATCAACATAAATACAAGTGCCCTGTCTGCAGAATTAAGCAGAGGTTTGATGATGCTCAGACAATGCTTTCTTTTGTAGGTGGATGAGTGACAATAAGAACATGAACTGTGAGCTCTGTACTTTAAACTTACAACTTAAATAGTGAAAATAAACAGGATCACACTAGACCATGATGTTTTCTTATCTGAAAGATTTTTTTGCATTTTAAAGGTATATTACTTCACAGAATGCAGCAGATTAGGACCCAGGAAGAATCCCACAAAAAGCAGACGTGTTATAGTAATTAGTTTTAGCTATTCAGTGGAGATGTTCTGTTGGACTCACTGAGCAATTAATAAACATTTAAAAAAACTTGACGTGATGAAATCTTATATCAGATTTTATTTCATCTGTTACTTTGTTTAAATTTAAACACTTTATTAAATATTTATATTTTAATTAAACTATTTTCTGACAGAATGCAGTTCAGCCAAAATGCTTTTGAATAGCTTTCACAGGATACATAACAAAAAAATATTGCCGGAATCAGTAATTTCAACACGAGCAACAGCTTGCCTTTTTATTCAGTAACTGAGAAACACAGATAAGCTATGCACACTATAACCTGAATCTGTGACATGATTCCCTACTGTATTGCCTTTGAAGTATTCAGTATATTATTAACTCTTTTTTAAATAAGATGAAAGTAAAAATTTTCCAAAACAGGAAATCCCCTGTAGGTGGCAATTTGGAATTCATTCACTACTTAAGTAATTGTTTTCAACTTGTGGATGCTCAGTTTCAGTAATGCCCTGCATTTGCAAAATGTACTTGATGATGCTGACATGCATCGCTGAGTAAATAGACTGATGCATCAAACCCACAAGAAGATATTCTGCAGATGCCATTTAATCCTGGTAATGGTTAATGAAATAAACGCCACAATAAATATCACAGGTATGTGCTGGTGTGATGACCGAGTGCAGTACATGGCAATACATGGGATTTGGGTGTTTCCTCAGTAGCAGTTTCTGAGCCCTCTAGTGGCCCACTCAGTATTTCACTAGCCACCAGAGATGCCACATTTATGCTGAGATGGGCTTCTCACGGTAAACCCAGACAGGGGAACCAAATCTGTTTCCTTCTTGTTACATGGTACAACTATAGGGAACAATGTGTTCCTGACGTTTCTCTTTACGTCCCTCCTAAGAGCCTGACAGCACACATGTTCGCATGGAGAGAAGATGCTGCCATTGCCCATCCAGGATGCCTCTGTCCTCTGTGGGTTTCCAGATGTTCCAGTAGCTATGGGCATATTCTTCAAATTATGATGGGTATTCAAGCTGAGCAGGCATCCAGGTCTCCTCAATGTCTCTTTTTGCATTACTTTCCTTCCTGGGAGGAAGGTGAGAGGGGCACACATTGGTGATAGAAGGAGATGAGTCTGGAAGTACAAGCTGAGAAAACCAGGGATGGCTTTGGACTTTTCCAGCTTGGTTCTAAGTCTGAGAAGCACATGACCACTGCCTCTAGCTGCTGAATCATATCAACTGCCTCAAGATGACTCATTTGTCTGTCCTTAATGATTTCCAGCCAAATGATTAATTCTTTTTCATGTTTCTTAGGACTTTCAAAATCAGAGACAGACTGAATACTTTTCCCTATGTGTGTAAAACAATTTCTGAGATTCCCCTGCCAGTCATCAGTAAATAATCCCAGTCCCTCATGATTACTACATTATAGTGAGAAAGTGAGACAATTTCAGGCATTTAGCCAGCTCTTAACAGCACATTGCATCCCATCACATGGATCTCTTCTAGTATCTCCTCATGAAGGTTACCAGAACAAAATAATTGCTTGTTCTGCTAATGCAACAACAGCACATTTTAAAGCATGGGAATGGCAAATATACACACCTCATCCTGCAGCACTTGCTAAACATAGCTTAACTTGGCTGTCCCTGGCATAATAGATAGGTACCAGAGCCTGGTGCCAACACCTTGGTGCTAGCATGGAAGATCTTTAATGAGCCCATGTTCAGGGCATCACGGAAGGTTCAGGAAAGATGAAGCAGAACTTAAAAGTATGAAAATGGAAAATGTCATCTGTCGTGTCACATTTAAGAGTCCATTTGCCAGGTGAGAACATGGAGTATGGCTGACTGAATGTCAGTGTGAAATCCTGGGAGGACACCAGAGGAAATTCCTGGTCACTGCCTTCCCTGCTTGCTGCTGCCTGACCCAAATAGATCTAGGCGTTTTTAGTGAGTGGAAGGCACTATCCCATGCTAAGTCCTAGGACAAAATGTTCATCCCCATCTGGTCCTCCCTGGTCCTCAAACAGACACAAACCCTTCACAATTCAGCACTTGCATGGCACAGACAAAGTCAAGCACTCCATCTCCTCTCTATCCCTGCATATCAACCAGAGAACTCTTTTTCCCTGTTAAGGTTTGTAGAAGCGAACACTACAAGCACTTCATGGTAATACACACAGTATCACCAGCAAAATGTATATAGCTAAGCTATTTGCCTTCCCACAGTTTTCACTTTAGTCTGTCTTTTCCTATCTTTTTAGAAGAGCATAAGAAAGAAAATGGAAGTTTTTCTCCCTTCCTCTCCAATTTAAGTCCCTTATTTTTTTTTTTTATTAAAAATTTCTGAAAAAAATTTAGCCAACACCTTAACTTTTCTGAAATTCTTCGCCAGGAGAGTAGCAATTCTTCTATTGACATACAGTTTAGAAAAAGCAGTTCATCTCACAAACAAAAAAAAATAGTCATAAATATTAATGCATTGTAACAAATATGTAGAGTGATGTATTTTCCTGACAAAGTGAAAGCCTTTTGAAATACGAGATCACATTTTTCAGCTGTGTTGTTGTATTTTGTAAACTGTAGAAAACTACTTGACTAAGGCATATAAAACTTAAGCAAGTTTAAAGATCCAGAGTATCAGTCAAGGGATTTTATTTGATCATGCCTTGCTTAGCTTCAAAATGATTTTCTACTTCAGTGGACCTTGTAAAAGCAAGAGATTTATGGTGCATATCTGTATCTGCATTTTGAATTTCACAATAAACACTGCAATTATATAGTGTGATATTAATATTAATAATCTGCTCTCTGCATGGTGAATATGCTCATTTTAACATAAACTTCACTATTAAGTGACCTGATTGAACTCGTGTACAGGAGAACAGGCTTTTTAGGGTGTCTGGAGCAGTATGTGACTGAGTACAGCTGATGGAATTATATCAAAAGCAATACAGGCCTGGGAAATTTTCTGCTGGATTTCATTGTAGAACAAAGTCGTGGAACAGTGAGGGAATTCAGATGAGTAAGGAGACTAAAAGAGTACGATCCAACCAAATAATCTTCACAATTTTAATGGCAGCAGTGACTCAGAGATTGTGTCTGCAAAAGTGTTAGCAGACAGTCCACATTTATTATAATTACTCTGACCTGCTGAATACATTGTACAGGGAATTATTTGTCAACATTTTATACTCTGTAGACGCTTTTTGTTAAAAAACATAATTTTTTAGCTCATTTATAAAGGCTGACAAAAATCTTTTAGAATGTTTTGTAAATATGTGACTAGTATTGCTTTTAGTAAAATAGTTTGTAAATACAGTGTTGCATCCTCACCTTAGATGTAACTGGTTTTACAAAAAAAAAAATCTGATTTAATAAACTCTAGCAGAAATGGCAGCAAACAACCCTCATAAAATATAAAAAATAGTTTTCCATCTAAATTTTGCGTTAATATCACACCACAGTTCATAGTGTTCTTGCATTTTTAATGAAAATAAAAATTTCAACAAGTTCGAGATACCACTGGTGAATAAAATATAACTATTTTCACACATTCTTCTAGTCAGATTCATGAAAGCTATAGACTACATGTACAGAGCACCTGCAGCTCTATTATCATTGAATGTCCAAGGTGATTACAGCATAGATAGGCTTTTCCAGCCCCTTACATACAGTACTCAGCCAATCATATTGGAGACAGCCCTTAGAATAGGGATATGCATCAGCTTAAGTTGTCTGATTGAAGCACAATTACCAAAACGGCTTTGAGGAATTTGGGGGGAATAATCCAAAGTGGCTTTTTGGGGAATAAGCCAGACCAATCAAAGCAGCAACAAATATTCCTTAGCTGCTTCCCAAGATGAGAACC
Source organism: Neodrepanis coruscans (assembly GCA_013400695.1). Taxonomy (NCBI): domain Eukaryota; kingdom Metazoa; phylum Chordata; class Aves; order Passeriformes; family Philepittidae; genus Neodrepanis; species Neodrepanis coruscans. The sequence continues at coordinate 41,858 of VYZS01037852.1, forward strand.
AGAAGGCCAACCACCTCAAAGGTGTATATGACTATGGTGGATACTATTGCACCCCTCTTGGGAAGTCTGGATGCTTGATTACCTCTCTGTAATGCCTGTACACCAACATGCAGCATAGGGAATAAACAGGAATAATTGCAGATCTGTGTGCAATCACAGGGCCATGACCTCACTGCAATTACAGAGACATGGTGGGATAGCTCACAGGACTGAAGTGCTATCATGGATGGCTACAGGCTTTTTTGGAAAGACAGGCCAGCAAGCCAAAGTGGTACAGCTACTCTTCATGTGAGAGAGCAATTGCAATGTGAGGAGCTCTGCCTAGGAGTGGATGAAGAATGAGTCAAGAGTTTTAAGAGGAAGAACTAAGGGGCAAACTAACATGAGCAACATGTTGTGGGTATTTTGCTTCAAGTCATCCGGTTGTGAGAGGAATTTAATAAGGCCTTGAGTTTGCTAAGTCTATCACAGTATTTGCCTGTCTGTGGCAAAGCCCAATCAGTGAGGTATCCATATCACCATGGTTCATTTTGTCATGAAAGTGGTTTCCTCCAGCTTTTATTAAACTCAAAATACCTCAGTGTTTTGTTACAGATTAGGTCATTTTGTGCCCTCTGATCCTCCAGGCCTGATCCAAACTCCATGAAGTTAAAAAGTTCAACACTTCCAAATATGAACTTTGCCATCTTTATTGTTAAGGTTCTCAGGTATGAAAGGGCAGTGCAGATGCTGTGGAGAGGCTAACCTATAGGAGAAAATGAGAGGGTGTTTAATCCACATCACCTTTTTTTCTCTTACATTCATATAAAATCCTCTCTTATTAGCACATTTGTTTGATCTTCCATGGCTACATTCTGAAATGGACTATACAAAAGTATTGCCACCACAGTAACAAAATGCTTATTTTGCAGGCATGAAGTTCTTTGTCTTCCCCAGATGGAGATATATTGTTTTATATTCATCCTTTTTTATTCCAATGCCTTCTTATTACTTGGATGTTTCACATATTTATCCTAGAACTCTCCCAAAAATGGCAAAAAGAAGAGAAAAAGTAAACCTCTGCTTCCCAGAGATCTCCCACAAATTATCTTTCCAAGATTCTTGCATTAGCACAGCAGATTAGCTTGATAGATTGAATATAATGCACTCTCATTTTAGCTAATGCTGCTTTACTAAAGGGGCTAACAAACTTAATTGTATCGAGGTCAGGATTACCTGACAGAGTAACTGAGAAATTTTGTGTGCTTACAGAGAGGATGAAACAGATTGACTCATCTCTTTGCATTGTTTGTGTTATTTTGTTGGAAAATACTTATCCCTGGATTTACCCAAGGGCCTTCACTGTTGGCATGAGGCTGCAGGGAGGTCTCACCCCCTGGAGGGGTTTGGCAGCTGGATCAAGCAGCTAAAGGCTCATCCTCAAACAAAATGTGTTTTAACTACATCGCTGCTGCAGTCCCTCATTGCCAGCATTTGCCTGCTCCTGCACAGAAGGGTTTTTGTATTGTTTTGTTTTGTTTGTGAATATGCTTATCGTTACTATGAGCATTACTATGCTCATCATTACTATGACAGTACTATGACTATGTGGACTCTCATGCATTTCAAAGACTTTCTCTGCTAATAGAAACTGGAGTGGTCATAGCAAGGCTCCTTTAAAAAAGAAGTGCTAGCAGCAAAAAACTTCTGCAGCTTGCTGCTGGCTTCAAACGATCTCCACAGTGTTAAGACGCAAGAGAGGACATGAAAGAGGAAATTCAGGCCACAAGAAGAGAGTAATGGGAGATCAAATTGCATATCCTAAGTCCTCTATGTGGAGCTGAGGGTAAGTGACAAAAGGAGTTTCATTCTCAGGGAGTTTAAATTATTAATGTCCTCATAAAGAGGTCACTGTAAGGTCTTTAATGTTCTCAAAAATAGTAAAAAATGTGAAATGCTAGAAAGTACTGGAGAACAAAATAACAATGAAAATCTACATTGGATAGCACTGCAATCTCACTGGGAAGGAAGAAAATTCTTTCATGAGAGCTATGTCTTTTAACACCTAAACCTTACACACAGAATTACACACAGTATTAACAGGGCTGGAAAAGACTATAGAGATCATCAAGTCCAACCTATTACCTAATTTATCAACCTACCCAATACCATCCCCTCATCTAAACCATGTTGCTAAGTACGCCATCCAACCTTTCCTTAAACACATCCAGGGATGGTGACTCCACCACCTCCCTAGGCAGCCCATTCCAATGGGAAATCACTCTCTGTGAAAAAGTTTTTCCTAATATCCAGCTTAAACCTCCCCTGACGCAGTCTAAGACTGTGGGGGCCTGAGAGGAAAGACCAATCCCTGCCTGGCTTAAGGTAGTTGTAGAGAGCA
>VYZS01037854.1:917-11467 GCA_013400695.1 Neodrepanis coruscans
ATTTCACAAAAACAAAAGGCCATAACACTCCAAAAGTTTGAGCTGGTTTTACAGTCCCTGAATCTTATAGAATCAAAGTGAATTAAAAAAAGAGAAAAAACTCCAAATATAAATATGCATGTTACATGCATATAATGTATATTCAAACATTCCAAAATCTAATGGCAAGACATTGATTTATTCATTTTAATTTAAAATAGCTTAAGTTATGATTAAAATTGAACAGAACATTTAAAATAAACCACTCGTGATGCACATCTACTTTATAAACTGTTGTTTCACATATTTAGTCACTGAAGCAGTCAAATAGTTCTTTGCACTTTTTTAATTAAACAAGGCACATTATGATGCATTTTTATGTAAGAAGAGATGGAGCTTAATGAGTTCCATTACGACTTCGAATTTTTATTACAATATACTAAAAAGTACATTAACTATACTTTTCTAATACAGTAATTTTTAACTTATTTCTGGCATACTACATTTTGAAAATTATAACGAAAACATACAAAACTCAAGAAAAAAATCTANCATACTACAGATGTGAAAGACAGAGAAAAGTAATTTGACACTCTCACAAAGCACCTAGTGACCTCCATGCTGTTTAAAAGCAAAGCCTTTCCGTATTTCCAGAAATGGCTTCAAGTAATCTAAATATAAAGCTGTTCAAAGACCTTTCACACAAGTTGGTAGAACAGTCCACAAGGCTACTGCAGGAATAAGAAACTAGGTGGACAATGCTTTCTAGCATGTTCAGCATGCAGTTNCATGACCAAATAAATTTATTGAAACACATTCTATTTTTCAAACTGTGAAGTTAATTAAAGAAAGGAAGTATGGTAATTATATGAACCAACAGCCTGTTTCTGGTCACACTGTCCTTCAAGGATTTAAACCAAACATAGCTGATTATGTGTAAAAATAACCATAAGATGAACTGGGGGAAGAAAATGTTCCTATTTTTGGTTGTTGAAATGTCTCTGACCATCTACTACCCTGGCTTTTATTTAGAAATCTGCCAATATTCAGACCTTACTTGAATGTAAAATTCTTTGTCCAGACCCACAGTGTCCCAACATGGAAAAAAGACTGACAAACAGGAACAAGTTCACAGCAGAGGACATTAACATAGTTGGGAACTGTAGCACAGACCTTGTGAGGACAGGCTGGGGAGCAGGGCCTATTTGACCTGGATAAGACTGGGGGAACTGAACAGCAGCCCCCAGTACCAATATGGAGGTTATTCAGAAGACAGAGCCAAGCTCTTGACAGGACAACAGACAACAGGCTCTTGTTGTTTCTTTGTTGATAAGTCTGACATCCAGAGGACATCCAGCAGTTGATGTATTATCTCCATCCTTGGAAGTTTTTATGATCTGACTGGATACAGCTTTTATATATGTTATGACCTCATTACTGATCCTGCTTTATGCAGAACTTTGGAGAAGAAGCCTTACTAAATTATTCTGTGATTCTATAAATACAGTATCTCTGTTTAACCAAAAGTTATATTATTTGACTAAATTTAGGCTTTAGAAGAAGTGTAATGGTAACCTCCAAATGGTTTTCTTTAAAATCAACAGTAGTTTAAAGAAATACTCTCCATCTCTATTAATTGTCTGTCCAATGAAGATTGGGGATGACATGCTCTAGTTTTCATTTGGTGTCTTCCCTTGGCATGAAAGAGTATCATCACTTTTCCTGGCTTTACACATATTTAACCTGTTAACTGTATGACAAAGGGGACTCAGGGTTCACATTCCCTCCATCAAAAACACTTCAGCTACATCATGACAAGTCAAAATAATATTGAGTTTCTTAGCTAAGACATACTACAGATGTGAAAGACAGAGAAAAGTAATTTGACACTCTCACAAAGCACCTAGTGACCTCCATGCTGTTTAAAAGCAAAGCCTTTCCGTATTTCCAGAAATGGCTTCAAGTAATCTAAATATAAAGCTGTTCAAAGACCTTTCACACAAGTTGGTAGAACAGTCCACAAGGCTACTGCAGGAATAAGAAACTAGGTGGACAATGCTTTCTAGCATGTTCAGCATGCAGTTNCAACTCATGACAAATTTCAAATTTCCTTCTAAAAGGTCTGAAGGTAAGAAATATTATTTCATCACCATGAACAAACATAACAACTGCAGAACCACATGAAAGCATAGCAACTTAAGCTACAGAAAGAGACATTGTGTATTATCAACTTATAAAAAAATTTTTACCTCAGGTTCAAGAGTTAAAAAAATTATGTGTCAAAACTCACTGAATGACCATAAAATTGACAAAAACTACAATCTTTCTCAGAAAACAAAGTAAAAACATTTTAATATTTCAAAGTGAGTTTAAAACTCAGTTTTGTGAGCTCACCGGCAAAAAATTGATAAGCTATCAGTCTGAGCAAGTGGCAGAGCTCCTAGAAAACAGACCTGGAAAAAATACAAGCCCAAGAAACTTACAGCACAGCTTAAGTCCACTGCAGTCTAAAGATATCCTTCTAAAAACACTGTTAATACACCTGAATCAACTTGGGTAGCAATGGCAATGTGAAACTTTTAGTGTCCTGTGTAGTATACACTGCTGTGGCTTCCAGCTGCTGAAATATGAGCTAGTTCATGTACATCCATGTGTGTTAAAATCACACATACAACTATATTGCAGACACAGCTTCAAATTCATTTGGTTCTGACTGATACTGGTGTAATCTCATTAACCTCAACCAAATAAACCTTCTGGTTTATTTATTCTCCACTTTGACCCAAGTATATTTCATTACACTGCTTTTACCTCTGCCAATGCAAAACAATGAAAAGATTCCAGCTCAGTTTTATGTCCACCTTGCACAGGGTACATTTTACTAAAAGTTTTGCATTCTCATTATCACAAATTTTTAAAAGTTTTACATGCTTCTCCACAGCTTCTGCAAACATGCTTCTGAAATGCTCACTGGAATTCAGTGCAAGTCTATCATCCTTTCAATGTCCACTATTTTTGTGTGCTAGGCTCTAGTTTTAGGGAACAAAAGACCCACAGGAATAGAATGTCCTAATATTAGTCAGTTAACTGAAATCACCTTTAACAAAGAAGCCAGGTTAAGAGAAATGCAATCAGAAGTACTTTTTCACAAGCTCCCTGATAGCATAGTTACAAAGGTTTCTGAAGACCCAGGTATACAGTAATTAAAAGATAACCATGCACCTATTTACACAGTTGTTAGAGTAGTTCCAAAGTCTCAGTCTTTTGGAAGCCAGCTGTTGAATTGACACATGCTTTACTGCCCACAGCTGAAGATTTGGGTCTTGTGCAATTCAATGCCCTCAGATTCCACTGGGAATCAAAAATTTCTTTTGTAGCTAAGTCCATCTTAAGGTTATGCAGGATGTGGTAACACAATACTTTCTCTGACACTCCAAGTCAGCTTAAGAAGTTATCTGTCCGTTTCTCTCCCTGCATGTCACTTGTTCCAAAAGAGGGAAAAAAAATTAATTTTAACTTGGGTCACTTGTGATACAGTTTACAGGACAGCACTACAAAAAGCTGTTGTGTTTACACAACCAACAGAGCAGTGTAGTACAGTGTTTGTGAGAGGCTGAGGAAAGAAAAGCTTTGAGAACCAGAGACAGTTTAAGAGAACAACTAATACACATCATGGAATTACAGCCACTACCTTAGTCTTGGATCTCTGTGACTTAATGGTTTATAACTTTTGACAGAAAGAATTTTTCCCTTTCTCTGCTTGGATTCCCATCCATTTTCCCCAGCATAAGGAATTCTCCTGTCCCTTGGCCATCAATTGCTAAGGAGATATAGTATGCTTTCAACTGATCTAAAGAGAAAAACCTCAAGATATCAAAATATATATAAAAAAGAGTCTCACTGTTTCATTCAGTGCATAATTCTGAAAACTCTGCACAGCAGACAAGATGTCAATCTAATAAAAAACCTTGTTTAAAAACTGCATATTAATACTGACCTTCAAATGTGAAGTGGGCACTCAAATCTCATATGACTCTAAAGTAAACAATCTTGTAGAATTGGATTTTACAAAATATAACAAAAACTGAAAATATTTCTATGTACATACTATTTTAACACATTTTGTATTAAAAAAAAAGCTGACAGGGCATCAAAAAACACATCCAAAGAGAGAAATTGTAGTGCTGGTGCTACAAATTATAGCAAAATATTGTGAAGAATAAGCTCTGAAAAGACAATTAAAATTTTCAAAATTAATTTGTACAAGAAGCATTTCTCTCTGTGAGAGAAAATGTATTTAGCAGTTCAATGATAAATTTGAGAAATATACAAGCTTTCAGGTTCACCAATCCTCCTGGCACAATCTATAAAATGGGAACAGTTTGCCTTTGGGTCCAGTTTTAATTCCTTCAGCTATAAGGAAGTGGTTTTAAAGGTTTCACTTACCTTGATTCCTTCTACTCCCTCCATTTTCTGAAGATTATATTTTATATTCTTTACCATTGTAGGCTATAGGACTGGAATAAAAATGCTTTGAATTCTGCTTATCTGTTAGGGGATGCTACCTCATATGACCAGCTGCTATTCAGCCCCAGCTCCCGATTTCCAAGGCCACAGGAATACTCCTTTATATAGATGAGATGCAACAAACACCTCTGCATTGATCCTTTGTTTCAGAGAGAAGTATAGAGCTAGCTGGGGATTGCTGTCTCTTGCAACTGTATTAACTTGTGAACAAATGTAATACAACATTGCTACATTCTGCAGAATCAGCTCCAAACATTAAAGAATGTTAGAATTCCCCATAAGTGGGAAATGCAGCAAAATGGAAAGTTTTTTCTGGCTTAAAGTATGCAGTATACTAACAATATCACACATAACAGACTTAGTATTTTTCTGAACATGATCCTCCAATGTAAATATAATTCACATCAACATATTCATTGATATACTGAAAACAATGTGAACGTGATCCTCCAATGTCAATATAACTCAGACACCACCCAAGGCCCTATCTCCATAACTGACTCCAAGCAAGCAATCCCATCATTTCATGTTGAAGTTAAAAGGGCTCCCAATCTAAATGCACTTGAATAAGTGAGGCCTCTAAACATTTTTGATAAATACAGGTACCAAATTTACTGTATATTTATGAATCAAAATTGTATATTGAGAAGGCAAGGTTTTTCTTACTTTAAAAATATCTGACAGTGCTAGAAACTCAGACTGTAGCTGTTGTGACACACTGAAAACTAAAGAACAGTTCGGTCATAACTATGAAATCCTAGTAGTCAAACAAGGCTAATAGATAGGAAAGACGAAAAATATTAATTTAAAGCACACTAGACATGACGTTAAAGATCTGTTATTTATGCAAAGTGTCAGTGTTAGATTAGGAAATGTTAATGCTATTCTAACATATTAACACACCACCTCCAAAAAAACCTTGAAGTTCTTGTCCCTTGTTTGTGGCAAACAGGATGACTTAGATTGTGGAAAAAAAAAATCTCACAAACTGATTTAAATGGATTTGATAATTATTCTCATTAAATGCTACAAAAAAGAAATCTTTGAGAACAATAAAACCACATAAAGAAGCATTTTTCAATTTTTAATTATACATGCAATTAAATTTAATCTCAACTCTTTGAACAGATATAATAAAATTATCTATTTAAAACACTTGTAAAACAATTTTTTATGGCCTGAAATCTGCTGCAACTGCTCAAGCATATAAGTAGAATAATAAAGAGAATACCAGCTAAGATGGCTGCAATGGGCTGTCAAAAACTTTACATCACAAACAACACATAGATCAAGAACAGGAGTAAATATCAGAAAAGGTCCTACATGGGAATGCACACAGAGCAAGAAATACCATGCCATACATATTTATGCAAGGATATAAGCACTTGCAAAGTCTTAGCCTAAAAACAACTTTGTGATAGTGGCTCACATGAGGCTTGAGCAGGATCAAAACTGAGAATGAGCCAGGCAAAAAGCCCAGAAGACACATAACATTTGATGCCAGCAAACCCAAAATAATAAACTCCTGAAAGAATAACTTGCAGTTATTCCCACATGGCATTGAATTTTAAGCCAACACGTAAGCAGATAAACAAAACAACCACGCACAGGATGTGCAGCTCAACAGAACCTCTAATTAACAGAAAACACGAGAAAAGAAACAAAGTGTTCCAATGAAAAAAGGAAAGATATTGAAAACATGCTCAGTTCACCTGGAATAGTCTTTTGTGACATCACAAAAAACAGAGAAAGCTGTAATCTGTTCACAGATTTATATGACCTATGAACAAATACTAAAGATTCTAGGAAAAGAGAACCCATCCATCCACATAGCCCCTTCCTCTCCTGCCGACATCACACAAAACCAAAAGAAAGCCAAGAAGACAGGAAATCAAAACATCAAGAGCTAATGCCTCTCTTCCTAATAAAAGGAAACGTGCAACCATTACTAAAAAGCAATCTACTAACAACAAAAGGAACAGCATAATACTGTGGAATTCATTATCAAAGACAGATGCAGAGACAACTCACCTCCTAAAAGGACATTAAAGGACTGATATTATATCAATAGTCACCTGAATCAGATTGGACTTTTTTTCTACAAAACAGATTCAAAGATTCACGTTTGACTGTGTGATACAACTGCATAACCCAAATTAGATAGACAATTGCCTTCCAGGCAAGTTATTCTACATAACATATCGGGATTATGGTTGTCCATGTAAGCCATATCTCTCTGCAGTACTGCATAACCCACAGAACATTTGAGTGAGGCATCACCCTCACAGACTGCAACTGACAGTGACAACATACCTTACGCTTGTACCTTGTAGCGCTTCACTGTAATGGGAGGCATAAAACCAATTTAAGTGACAGATACAATGTACTTTCTAGATGAACACAGCAGGCAGGAAAAGCACCTATTTCTATGTAGCTAATAAAACTGATTACAGTTCCTTCAGCAGAACTCCTATAAACATTCTTCATTGTATATACACATTTTTGTACTGTTTTAGAAGTCTCCATAAAGACAGATCTACCTTATGCAATAACCTCCAAAATCTCTTATTCAAGAAAGCTCCTCATTTACTTTCTGACAAAGAAATCACATCTGAAACAAGTTAGAAAAATACAAACGTAAGCATGAGCTCAAACGTTGACTCAGATATTATTGGTATTACTCATATTAGTCATCTTACTGGGCTCATGCTGACAGCCCTGTGGGTTATGAATACATAAGGAACCCACCAAAATCAGTGCACAACTATTAATTTAAATGAAAAGAATATAACTGCATACTGCCTAATAACAGTGATAGTGTGTGCGTGCAAGCCTAGGTAAAAAGTAGGGGGCATGCTATAACGAAAATGCTAGCCTGTAATAACACAGGAGTGCTAAAATAGGATAATTTGGATTGAATGGCACATCATATAGTTCAACCTCTCCCTTAAATCTCCAGTAATTTCTATTAAAAAAAGGCACAAGATCTTGGTTACTCTCTTCCAAACCCCTTAGTTTCTTTAGAACACCATTAAAACAAGTACTTGTTTTATTATTGTGTGGTCAACTATGCCAATTGCTCTTTAATGAAAGTTTTGTAACTTTTGATAGTAGTTTTCTTTTATTCATAACTAATACCATTTAATTAATGTCTCTGTTTAATGTTACTACATTTCTGAATTTTATTTCCCTTTAAAAGTTCTGTCAGATGAAACATTCATTTATTTCTTGTAACTGCAAACATTGCCACTTAGCAATGTTTACATAAGGTCATACTGTAAAAATGTCCCAGAGCTAATAGAGTCCAACAGCAAAGTAACAATCCTGCTTAGCAGCTGCTTTTCTTACATATTCATTGATAAGATGTCACTGCTAGTACAAGATGGCAGTGACATTCACTTTAGTAGTATTCTGTGGTCATGCATTACATCGCTTCCATATACTTAGGGAACGGTTATTCTATGGTTATTCTTAGGGACATTTCAACCTTTTTATTAGCTTAATCACCACTCTGAACAGCTACAAGTGAGAAGTAGTAGCAGCCTCCTTCAGTTTTCCATTGTGCAGTTCCAGTCAGTCTAATTTGATCAACAAGGATGTTGAACCATTTTCTGCATTGTGTGAACTTCTTGCTCATTACAACTTCCCCTCCTAGCTGCAAATACTACTTCCCCATTTTGCCATTGCAGGCGCTTACAAAAATGAAAGACTCTGTAAACAGCTCAAATTTCAGGCTTCTCTGGGAAGTGCCCTACTGCTTAAAATCTCTATCATTTCACACAAGTATATTGAAGTTGTTTAACTGAAAAGTCTTCTTTTAGACCACTGAAATCACTCGGAACACACTCTCAACAAGCAGCAGACAGTGATGGCTACTGTATTCTTACTGAATCCCCAAATTACTGTCACCAACCCTAAAAAGAGAAGATAAACGGGTATGCCCAAGGAACATCTCTACAGTATTATTCCCATATCACTTACTAGCAAGACTGAGAAGGGGGGCTGGAGGGGTGGGGGGAGAAGGAAGAAGTTAATGGAACTGTTCCAAACTACCTTTATTTTAAATGTGCACTGAAGTTCTCTACCATCTCCTGTCAATTTTGATTTTCCTTAAAATACAAATTTAAGAAATACTTCTCTCTCACCTAAATTACATATAGCTTAAATTTGACTAAAAACAGAACAGTAGATAATAAATTCGAAAGCTTTACAGGGCTAAGATGTCAGAACACTGATCATTAAGCACTTAATCTGAAGTGCAAAATCACATTCAAAACTGTAAATAGCCATCACAATCTTCCCAATTATGTTTCCTTCTGCCCAACAAGCAAAAGAAATACAGTCAATATCTCTCAGCATAAAACAGTTTACAACCAACCAATGGAAGGTGTTATTTTCTCACCTGTCACTGACTGCAGAAAGGAGAATACTGAAGACAAGGCCACAATCAGATTCTAACTAGACTTCAGTCAAAAAATCAACAACAAAAAAAAAGCCCACAAAAAAAAACCCCAAAAAAACAAAAAACAACCCTGGAGAAGTTTTTTTGTTAAAAAAACAATCTTGTGAAAATGAATTCAATTTATAACCTACATCTAGGGGAATATTTCCCCACGCAGAAGCAAATTCAAAAGAGACATATATGAAAAACCACAGATGTGCTTCTGTGCCTGTTTGCCCTTCTTCTGCAACTACTCTGGGGTTTGGTTTTTTATTTTGGTTTTTTCCCGCAGCCTCCGCCCGCCCGCCGGCTGGGCGGGGCTCTCCCCGCGTCATCACGCGGTCGCCGGGCGGGCCCAGGAGGCACCGCCAGCCACCGTCGAGGGTACCGGCGCCGCGCACAGGGGAATGTCACTGGCCGCAGGAACGCTGCGCCGGCGGCCAGAGGACAGGCACAGTGCAGCTCTCCTGTGTAGGCGGCGGCGCCCTCGTGATAGAATGACAGAATATTCGGACTTGGAAGAGACCCACAGGGATCAGCGAGTCCAACTCCGTCCCTGCACAGCATATCGCGAAAAGTCACACCATGTGCCTGAGAGCGTTGTCCAAACGTATCTTGATCTCTATCCGTCTCCGTCGGCACTAGAGAATGCACCAGGGTTTGTTCGTGCGGGAAGCGGAACCTCTGTCGTGCAGGCGAAGGCTGTTTCCTGCCCGCGGTCCCANTAATCTGAAGTGCAAAATCACATTCAAAACTGTAAATAGCCATCACAATCTTCCCAATTATGTTTCCTTCTGCCCAACAAGCAAAAGAAATACAGTCAATATCTCTCAGCATAAAACAGTTTACAACCAACCAATGGAAGGTGTTATTTTCTCACCTGTCACTGACTGCAGAAAGGAGAATACTGAAGACAAGGCCACAATCAGATTCTAACTAGACTTCAGTCAAAAAATCAACAACAAAAAAAAAGCCCACAAAAAAAAACCCCAAAAAAACAAAAAACAACCCTGGAGAAGTTTTTTTGTTAAAAAAACAATCTTGTGAAAATGAATTCAATTTATAACCTACATCTAGGGGAATATTTCCCCACGCAGAAGCAAATTCAAAAGAGACATATATGAAAAACCACAGATGTGCTTCTGTGCCTGTTTGCCCTTCTTCTGCAACTACTCTGGGGTTTGGTTTTTTATTTTGGTTTTTTTTAACGGCACAAGTAAGCGTTCTCGAGGAAGTTCTTCCGCAACACACCACCGCCATCGAGGCGCGGCAGCCGGGCTTCCAGCTACTCCGCCGGCCAGGTTGGCGCGGCCCGGCCCCCGGGAGCGCTGTTTAGGGGAAACAGCAGCGGTGCCCCGCATAAGCCCTCGGCGGTCAGGGCCGCCCGCGACCCCCAAGCGCCAGCCTGGCCGCCCGCTCCCCGCCCGCCAGCGCGGAGCCCCCGTCCGGGGGATGGGACGCGGGACACAGCGCGGTGCAGCCGCCACCCCCGACCCTGCCTCGGGCGGCGCCGGCTTCACTCACCCCGGCAGCGACAGCGGCAGTGCAGCCCGACGCGCAGGCAGCGTCCGCCCGCTCCTTTCCCATGCACGGCAGCGCCGGG
>VYZS01037854.1:11548-32687 GCA_013400695.1 Neodrepanis coruscans
TCACTGGCCGCAGGAACGCTGCGCCGGCGGCCAGAGGACAGGCACAGTGCAGCTCTCCTGTGTAGGCGGCGGCGCCCTCGTGATAGAATGACAGAATATTCGGACTTGGAAGAGACCCACAGGGATCAGCGAGTCCAACTCCGTCCCTGCACAGCATATCGCGAAAAGTCACACCATGTGCCTGAGAGCGTTGTCCAAACGTATCTTGATCTCTATCCGTCTCCGTCGGCACTAGAGAATGCACCAGGGTTTGTTCGTGCGGGAAGCGGAACCTCTGTCGTGCAGGCGAAGGCTGTTTCCTGCCCGCGGTCCCACACCAAAGTCAACGTAAGCAGTAAGGGCCTTTTGTGTCTGACAAGTCTCCGTCTGTTGGAGCTGCGGCGAAATGAAAGCTGGATTGAAGTGAGTCAAACGGCATCTGACCAGAGAGTGAGGGGGACAGACCTGGCCTTGTTCGGTCGCATTGCGCCTTTGCGGCGGTCTGGCTGCACAGTGGTGCGTGTGTTAGTCGGGCCAGAGGAAAAATGCGCTGCGGTTTTCTAAGCAATGCCCGTGTGTGCTGGTTTTGTCCTACCTGCTTAGATTTATTGCACTGTTCTGACTTCGGAAATGTACGCTTTTCTGTAACTTCTTGTATATCGAGTTGCTTCCTTCTTTTCTTGTCTGTTCGAAGTGAACACGCCTCACCTGAAAGCTCAGGAAATCTGGGTTGTCTCTTAGACAAGGGAAAGACACAAGATGAGACAGGGAAGAACTAAAAAGCCATGTAAAAGTTTGATAGATGATGAGTCCCAACATGATCATGCGCATGACATTCGGTGATTTCAAGGCAAGCTCTTACCTGTCCACTATCAATTTGGTATTGTCAAAATATAATTATTTAAGGACAATCTTGTCATTGTTATTTCTGTGATACTATGCATGGGGTTTTTTTACTCTGTGCAGAAGAAAAGAATATGTCCTATAGCATCATCTCACAGCAAACAAAATATAGGACATTTCAGAACTAGAAATTAGCTCAGTGGGTACATTGCTTTTCATATTTGTTTTTCCTGAATGTGGATACCTGGTGATTTTAAAATAAAGGCAATTACGTCATGTTTTCTTCTGTAATATGTAGTCCATCTCACAGAAAATTTCATGTTGTGTTACATCCTCTGCTAATTTGCTTTTCATTTTTAATGTCTCTTTCCATTTATAATGTGGAAAATTCACACAAACATGCTGCAGTGACAATGAAAACTTTGTCCAAGCAGGGAAAGAAAACAGACTGAAAAATAAAAATATTCTGATGCCTCCCAAATATAATTACCTAATATGCCACTGGTATCCAGACCACTTAAAAGACTTGGAGAGTAGTCTACTACATTTTTTGTGCTCCCTGCATATCTTAAAGCTCTACTCATCAAGATGCCTCTGGACAGAACCCTGTAAATGCAAAAAAAATCTACTGAAATAGATAACAAATCCTCATAGTTTTAGCAGTTTGTCAGGGTCAGGTGTAGTTGCACCTGCAAAACTTCCCAACTTCTGGAGTGATAAAGCACACCACACACTTGACAGGATTGTTAAAGTCCAGTATGTGTTACGACTCCAAACTTTACAGCTTATCTAATGAAAGCTGATGTTTTTACTTTTAAATGTTCTTGCCATTTAAGCAACCACTTTCTTTTTAGCTTACTGAGTGATCATTTACAGTGTCCATACATTTGCATGTTAATATGCTTGGGTAAGAGTGTCAGCCTGTAACGTGGTTGAAGTATCATTTATCTACATACTGTTCACACACGTGTGTAGAGTGTAGTAACACGGGCATAACCACAGAATCCAAAATTAAACAAGAATGTTAAACACTAAACTTAGTAAACATAACCCAAATAATGCAGAAAAATACCACTAAATATACATAAAACACGATTTCTACAGATACTGTAACAACAAAATTTAGTTTGCTTTTGAAAGGTGCCATTTGTTCAAAAGTCTTAGTTTTACTTTCTTGATTACTTCTGTGTTCCTCATTCTGAGATTACCAAGCATGCCAGGAAATAGATTTTGTTGCATTTTCATACTCAAAAAGCTAAAAATTACAGAAATAGTTCTGCAGTAGTTCCTTCAAAAATTCTCGTTGTTGGATTTAGATTTCTCATTTTCAGCTGAAATTAAAGGACATTCTCTGTTCAGGACGGGGGATTATTTGTGAAGCCTTCATGAATTACAACACTGAGGAGTTAATTTTATAGGTCAAATCCACTACATTAGAATTCTTTTCCTCTACTTTTGGAGTAGGATGTAAAATTCTTACTGTTTAATGCTAAGAACATACGTTGTAATGTTTTTTTCTCCTATTTAAGTGTAGGCCTAGCCTTGGAGAAGAATGTATTTTGGTTAAAAACACATGCTTTCCCTTTAAATATGTGGCAGAAAGAACATTCTTAAAGGAAACTTTTCCATTTTTTATAGTCATTCTCTGAAACCCATTTCCTGAAATAGTATGAGTGATTACCTCTTTCCTGGAGGGGAACAGAGGAACAAGGACCTGTAAATACAGGTTTGCATATAATTCAGCTCCAGAAATGACACGCTTCTAATACATCCACTTTGTTAAAACAAACTGGGAAAAAGAGCCATCCCTTGGCTTTGAGGGCCCCAACAGTAAGTGAAAGTTTGCCCACTTCTAGACATCCACTTGGTAAGTGTTCCTCTGAGAGACAGTAAAAATTACCTAAAAGTACCTGCTGTAATGCATTTTTGCAAAGACTGCTTTTGGAGCATGTACCTAAGAACACAAAGGGTTCCCTAGACATTGAATTCTACTTTGATTGTTGTTTCTCGTGGAAGGTGCACTGTATTGTCATTTCCTTCTCTAACAGCCTGCTGTGCTCTTGATCAGCTACAAAATGCTGCCATCATACAACAATCCTGCAAGGAAAAAAATATAGAAAAATTCCCTAAACAAACATGGAAAAAAAGTCTGCAAGAACAGACATCAGCTCAATTGCAGAGCAACTGAAAGCACTCAGAGACTGCAGTGAGTAAAGCAAGATGACAACTTCTATAAACCAGAGAGGAACGGACTCAGGTAATGCTCTCTTCTCCTCTGCGTCCATAACTCTACTATTTCCCTTCCATAGCATTTTCCAGGACCTAGCTGCCATTTTCCAACAGCTCTCTAGGTTTCCCTCCAAACTGGACAAGAAGACAGAGTAGAAGCCTTCTTTGTAGCCTACAGTGATCAGGAACAATTCTTTGCCTACAGATTATTGTTTTGTATGAGAGATATCTGTGCCAGATGTTCTGTGACAAAACTTGTATTAAAAAGGCTTACATAGTAGTAGTGCTGTATTTCTTACCTATGTTGTTCATATGTGCACAGGTCAACCACATGTTGTGTATAAGATTTTCATCTGTACCTTTCCAATTGAAATGTTACGTTTTTGTGAGTTTCAGTAGTTTATGATAAGTTTTTCTGCAGCTACAGATTAAGTGTTTTTTATTTACTCTTTAATGAAGCTGATTGCCTCATGTGAACAACTGAGTAAGGCCTACAGTGATCTCCACATCACTTATGGCTCTAATAAATGTTCCAGCACTCTAAACAGTCTCGTCCACGTGGCTCAGCACATGTTGGTATGGATCTGATCTAGACATGGAGTAATTCATTTTTTGCCAAGTTAGTTGAGTCACAACTGAGCAGTAGCATGGGATTTCCTTTTAAGGAGCACATGCCTTTCTCCTTTCAGAGGATAAAATGTAGCATGCAGCCAACATTTATGTAGCTGGAAAAAGCAGACAGGCAACTTAGTGCAAGCAATTGGTTAACTGCAGAACTGCAAAAAAATTTTGGAATGCATTCCACTGATTGGAAATAGCTTGGTATAAATGTCATTACAGGGAACCACAAATTTACTGTCACTGTGTGACTTTTTGCTTAATATCTGAGTAAACAGGTGCACTAATTCCATGCAGTGAAGAAAAAAGTAAGTCTGAGTTCTCCTCAAAATCTGCTTACAGAGTGAAACCAAACAAAATTCATAAAACTGCAGTCTGAGGTTGAAGAAGAACCTTGAAGCACAGACATCGCAGATCTCAGCTTGCAGTGTTTGCCACTGCCTCTGCAATCAAACTCGTAGTGATTGCAATACAAATCCCTCTGGAGTCCACCAGAATGCTAGGTTTCCATTGAGTTACACTTTATTTCCTAATCAAATTTTGCTTGCATAGGTTTTGTTTTCCCTTAAGACTCTTTCATCTTTAGATCAGGATATTTTCTGTGCTTAACAGCTGCCCTAAACACAAGGATATGTGAATTTGTATGAGGTTTGCATGGCCAGGTTTTAGTAGCAGGGGGTACTTCAGGGGTGGTTTCTATGAGAAGCTGACAGAAGCTTTCCTCATGTCCAATGGACCCAATACCAGCAAGCTCCAAGTTGAATGTGCCACTGGCCAGGGCTGGGCCAATCAGAAATGGTGGTAACACCTCCATGATAACATATTTAAGAAGGAAAAAAAAGTTATTGGGCAGATGGAATTGCAGTTAAAGAAGAGCAGAGTGAGGATATGTGAGAGAGGAACAACAATGCAGACACCAAAGTCACCGAAGGAGGCAAAGGAGGTGCTCCAGGCACTGGAGCTGAGATTCCCCTGCAGCCTGAGGTGTAGACTGTAGTGAGGCAGGATGTCACCCTGCAACCCACAGAGGTCAGTTGAAGAGCTGCAGAGATCCACCTGCAGCTCATGGAGGAGACCCACACCAGAGAAAGTGGATGCCCAAGAGAGGGCCATGAACCCTTGGAAATGCCTGCTGAAGCAGGCTCCTGGCAGGGATCTGCAGATCTATGGAGAGAAGCCCATGCTGGAAGAGGTTTGCTGGTAGGACTTGGGACCCTGTGCCTGAAGGATTGCATTCCATGAAAAGTGATCCACATTGGAGCAGTTCATGCAGACTGTTGCCTGTGTGATGGATTCACATTGGAGGAATTAATGAAAGATTGTTCCTGTGGGAGAGACACCTCTCTGGAACTGGGGAAGGACTTCTCTTCCTGAACTGCAGCAGCAACAATGTGTGATGAACTGACCATAATCCTCATTCCTCATCAACCTTTGCTGCTGTGGGGGAAGGAGATAGAGCCCAGGAAGGAGGGAAGGATAGTGGGAAGATGTTTTTAAGATTTATTTTACATCTCATTATCCTGCTCTGATTTTCTTGGTAATGAATTCAATAAATGTCCTCGAGTTGAATCTGTTTTGTCTATAAGAGTATTCAGTGAGTGATGTCCCCTTTTCCTTAACTTGTGAACCTTTCATTATATTTTTCTCTCCCTTGTCTAATTGTGGAGAGGAGTGATAGAGTGGCTTTAGTGGGTAACTGGCATCCTGTCAGGGTCAAGCCACCACAAAATTCAAAGGGTTTTTGGTTATTGTGGCATACAAATTGTATTTATATTCATAATAAAGACAAACTGAAGTGCCTTCCCAAGTCTACCTATCACTGGGAAATTAACTCATGACAAAAAATTGTCTTTGAAAATCCCATGGGAGTAGGGAAAACCTCTTGTAACAGATTTTTGAGGGACCAAGGCTTGTTTTTTCTTTTGAAAAATCCAAGCAAAATTCCTTCAGCCTTTCCTACATTAGTCAAATATAATAAAAAGCCCACTTCCCTCATATACAAAACTAATATTTCTGCATCGTTTTTGGACTTTCCAGACATTGGAAGGGACTTAGACATTGACCAGAAGTATTCTACTGCAAAATAAAAAGTTTCCAGCCCAGGTTTATGTAAATACCTCTCGAGGACTTAATCTTGTACAGTGTTCAGGACTGCATAATCCCCTGGCATTAGTTTGTGGAAAGTCTTTGAATAGGTAATTTCGCATGTGTATGTATATTAGATTTTTTTGTTATGTTTCAAGGTGTGTATGGACATTTAGATGAGAATATCTGTTATGGATTTTTCAGATTAAGGTTTCTAGAAGTTATATATATACTGATCAGTGATCTCTGATTTTAAATGTAATAACTGCAGCTCTGCCTGGGTTAATTTATTTTGCATTATTTGGAAAGTTAACCTTCCTGAACTTGTTTGGCAGCACTTATCTATGTGTGTAAGTCAGGAAGCTTCAAAAGTTAATGTTTATATTGTCCTGGTTCTGGACGATATTAGGTTTTATCAATGGACAAGAGACGGATAGGGAAGGCAGCAATTTATTAAAAGGTAGATATATGGGGGAATAAATGGGGGTAATTGCCCAATTATGACCAGCCTGGACTCCCTCTGACAGACACAGACACACACACACACACACACACACACACACCCCCACGCACTGTAACCTCAGAAGGGCTGGGGGAAGGGAATATATGTTACACTCTACCCCGAACAAGATGGCNTATAAATGCATTTCCATCAGTTTTTTCTTTTTTTAATTATCTAATCTGTGTAATTTTTTCTGCGTTAGAGTGACAGGATGTGAGTGTGATAAAGCTTAAGTAAAAGGACAAAAATAACAGAACAGGGTAAAAAAAGTCCCATTAAGGCCAACTATTGAAGTTTTGGAATTTCCTCACTTGAAAGTTCAACCTTAAAGAAGTTTTTTTAATTCTATTTTTTTTTTCATTTTGATGTATGATTAAGATATGACTACTAAGCTACTTGGATGAAATTTAGAAGTCAATGTCATAAAACTGAACCAAGTGTATCTTGTACATTTTCCTGACTACCTGTACTCACAGAGAGGCTGAAGAAAGCTCTTGAGTTCAGCCTGTAGAAGAGAAGGCTTCAGGGAGAAGAGAAATCTTCAGGGAGACTTTATAGCAGCCTTCCAGTTTTAATGCCTTCCTGTAAAGGAGGCTTATAGAGAGACTGGAGAGGGACGCTGGAAGTGTTCAAGGTCAGGTTGGATGGGGCCCTGAGAAACCTGTTCTAGTGAAAAGTGCCCCTGCCTGTGATAGGGACATGGAACTAGATGATCTTTGAGGTTTCTTCCAACCCAAGACATTCTATGATTCTGTAAAAGCACGAACATTTAATACACAACAATATATGAAGAAGAAACCTTTATGAAGTGTTTCTAAAACTCTTTAAACTGCTTACAGTAAATTCAAAGTGGAAAATTTAATTTGTAGCTAATTTTTCCACTTGGTATTCTGACAGTGAAGCAAAGACACTGAGTTCCACTGTTCTACTTGGTTTTACTTCTGGTTAATAGTAAACAGTAAAAGCAAGTCATGTTTTGATTCACAGTTCTGGAAAAGGATGAGTAGCTTTAATTGAAAACAAGAAACCTATTTCAGTTTGAAATAAAATTGTAAAAATATACATTTTGCTGTTTTTTCAAATGTACTAAGTAATTACTGCTCAAATGGAATTAAGAGTGGCAAGTTTTGCTTTATAAATATTTCTGATAAAAGTAAGTTACTTTAGGAAGCAGCTAGACATCAGTGTTGGTATGAAGTATGTACCTTTTATGTTAAATAATTAAGTATCTTTGGCATAGCTGTTTTGCTTTTGATGATTATTTTTGCCAGTTTCAGTTAAAACTAGCAGGGGCACAGGGGTTTCACAAAGAAATTTGTCTGGATTCAAAAAAATACCCCACAAACCAGGTGAGAGGCACTTCTAATAGAGAGACCTGTCCCATGGGCTGCCGCTTGAATAACACTTTTTTAATTAATTGTGGGGTCAGATTATATATATTTTTTTAAATTAACTAGTATTTTTCACTATTGCTTTGTAATTACATTGGTACAAACAACAAAAAATTCCTGTTAATGACTCTCTTCTTATCTTCCTTTGTGTTTGAGCTCCAGTCATAGCAGTTCAAATATTTTCTTCATAATTGAAACAGTAAATCAAATTCAGCTGTTTTCATTTCCTCTATTAAAAATGGCAACTATTAAATTTAAAAACGCTGATTCCTCATTCCACTTTTTGTGGCGTAGTGGAAATAAACCACATATTGGAACTCTCAGGGAGAGCATTTCAGTATCTTGAAATAGCTTCCACAAACTCCTTTTCTTGGAGGAGAAAGATTTTTAGATAAGCAGTTCCATCAAGTATTCCCTGACACTGAGGAACACATACAGATTGAAGCACAAATCTCTCCCTTGGGCAACAAATATGTATCATTAGCCACCAAGCTTCTATAAGGTTATAAAAGATATTGCTACAGTGGTTGTACATGAGGCAGAAACAGTAGTTAACTCAGTTTGATCCTCACAGGGATTAGTTTCAGTGTGTCGTTCCCAAGATACGTTTCATGTGAAGGACCAAAGCGATTAGATGTATTTGTCTAATTGCTTGAAAGAATACAACTAGTTCTTATCCACAAAATTAAGGAAAGCTATTTGTCATGGTTTTCACTCAATGCCCTGTACAGTGCTGATCACTGCTGAATCTGGCATTCCTGGGGTGAGAGAAGCCACAGGAGTTCACTGCAGGCCTGCCACTGCCACCAACACAGCTACAGCCAGGGAGCAAATGCAGTCCTCTGAGATGAGTCACTGGAGTCCAACCCGCCTGGTTTTGAATGTCTTCTGTTTCCTCTGCTGCTACACAACTGAGTCAGCCATAGGTGGAAAGCCTAGAGCTACCAAAAAAGTCAGCCAGAGATATTTTTGTTCAGTGGAAATTCTGAAAATGGGAGCCAGTTAGTGCTGAAGATGGCAAAAGAAATAAATACTTTACTGATCAATGAAGAGGCTACTGTTCAGTAAATGGCAGAGGAAGCAAGTTGAAAAGATTACTAAGGGAGCTGCTTTTACTTAGAACTGCCACTTTCCTGCTTCCCCCCAAAAGTGAAACTAACATGCCACATACACAACTTGTTAATATTTGGTTAGCAGCTGCAGTAACACTAGCAGTAGTGAATTGTCGTGAGAATGGTAGGAGAGACAGCTACTGAAATCCTTAGCACCTGCATTTCTTGGTTTGTTATATGAGGTAGTCCTGCAAAAGCATACTGGCAAAGGTTGTGATTTTTTTTTTTATTCCCTATAAAAAGCTAAAGTGGGCTAAAGAACAATATTTAAAAGTAGTTTTAAATATTTTCAACACAAGGAGATAATTGAAACACTAGCACAGTTATATTATTTTCTTCCATTGTGTGCTTTTATATCTCTGTGACTTTTATTCCCCACCCTATGTCATTTAAAAGCAATTTGCTAAAAAGTAGTATATATTCCTCAGAACTCCTTCTCTTAAGCTAACCTTGTCATTGTGTTCAAAATAATCTTACATAATGAAACACATTTAGGGTTTTCACCAGTGAAAGGCTAATGAGAGAAAACCCCACAATATTGATGATCTAACACAGCACTACGCCAGCGTCCTTAACAGAGGATCCTAAAATAATAGTCTTTCATCTTTGTAAGAGTGGAGCTCTATATCAAGTTTTTATCTTGTGCAACTTATAGCCTCAGAATTTTATAAGAACCTGCCCACAGTTTGTTTAGTAGAACTGGTTTTAAAGCAGCCCATACATTTTAATGCCAATCAGCAGGAAACTTTGATTTCTTGCTCCACTTTAAAACTCAGAATATTCAACCAGAATACCATTACTTTTAAAGTTGATATGCCTTCAAGAAGACCACTGAGATGGAAGAGATGAGGAAAAAGCTTTGTTTACGCAGCAGGGACTACTGGGGCACATTTAGTTAGAAGGACTCTGATCTATCTACTCACTTTTCCATTTTAAAACCCTGGATGAAAGACCCTGCAGGAAGGCAGATTACTGGTGACTGGACAAAAGAGAGGGAAGCTGTCTGGGTGAGTGGCCAAGGGGACAATCTGCAGAGGTATCTGTGTACATCACAGGGAATGAAGAAGTGAAGTGATGCAGCAGCCCAGGACACCACTACAGCATGGTGGGGGCTGTTGTTCCAGCTTCTACGATGGAGGAAAGGCCACGGAGTTAACAGGAGGAATGAGAAGAGACCAGCAGAAAAAGGAATGTACCACAAAGGAAAACTTTCTCAAGTAAAAATGGCAGGGTTTAGTCTTTACGGGTAGTCAAAATAAATCAAACAAATTCTATGAACAAAACAAAGGGGGGAAAAATGAACAAAAAAGAGAAACAAAAAACCCAACCAACCAACCAATCAACTAAAAACCAGCCAACAAAAAGAAACCCCCAACATAAAAAAAGAGCAAAAATAATCAGGAAGATTTGGGCTTGTAGAGCCACAACATGCTTATAGACTTCATAATGTGAGGCAAATGTGTGCACTCTTTTCTGTGTAAACCTGTGAGGCTGATCATTACTGGAATCAAATCCTTAATGCTTTTATCTCATCCATAGTTAAACACCGGCTACTTCATACAGATTAGTCTCCACAGGAATCCTACAGATTTTCACCATGTACTTGCTGTTGAGGGAATACTGATGTTTGTTGCGTGAACAGTGTAGTGGAGGCTGCCAGGGAAGAGTGGCCAAATGAATACAGGTATGAGGGGGGCCACAATCTGGCAGACATACAATATATGGAAATGTGGGCAGCTCTGGTGGTCCCTTTATAACAGAGGCCTGCAGTTTGGTAGCGTAGGTGATCTGGACCCTCTGAGACACGACTGCCCACAAAATATATAGGCCTTTTGTTGCATGGTTCTTCAGAGGATCCAAGAAAGAAAGACTACGTACAAGCTATACAGGGGGCAAATGAACTCCCAAAATGGAGTCTGTCTTTATTGCAAATTCATGTATCTTTTATAGTCCAAGGATTTTTTGGTTAACAGCCAATTAGACAAAAGGAAAGGTGGTCATGTGTTACGCAGGGATCAATCACTTCTGCCAATGTCTTAGAGCCAGAGAAGGTTGTGAGATGATGTTTATATTTTTCAGACATTGTGTCATATACTTCTCCATCGTGTTTTGCTTCTTGCTGTCCTCCTTTTTCCTTCTGACATGCACAGCTTACTAAAAGCTTTAACACACTGTAATACAGCTTTATATTCTGCTACATGGAAAAATTACAAAGATACAGCCTACATCTCTGTGCACAGTTGTGCAGAGTAGTTGCTACTTCACTCCCATGGGTACCCAGCCACCATTCACCCTAATGTAAAGAACTTATTTTAGCCTTTGTTTTCTTGTGCTTATAGCCTTGATCAAGACCAGTTTAAGCAAGTTTTTCTCTATGGTTCTCCTTATTGCTACCTACACGCAGTTATTTCTATACTCTGCAGTATACAGGGAATATAGCTCTGGACACTCTTCTTGGTGTGTATATGTAACCGTACTGTTCCAGGAAAGAGATTAGCACTCACACTCAACATCTATTGCTACAGATTTACTACAAATCAACCTAATAGAGCTGTCTTGTAGCTATGTCACAACTCAATTTATATCTTGCCTAAGTGCTATTTGGACATTGTGATGCTCTGACACAGTGATGACTTACTTCCATTAACTTATACAATGCTGTCACTGCAGACTTCAGCCCACACACTCTCTCCCCTGCAGGACTTTCTGTCTTTTTACCTCTCCCACTGACAACAGGTTATAACAGTTTCTTAGAGCTTGTCAATGATGCTCCTAGACCAGGCACAAGAAAACTTTACGTATCCCACCAAGAATGGTCTTTTAAGACATAGATTAAGAAGATCTAAGCAGTATCTGGGAAAGATGCCCCTTCTACACTTTTCTTGTTTAGAGTTGCCACGACACAGCTGTACATCTTGCTTGAGGTCCTTTAGGAGCCGGACTACACAGAAATGGACATACATCAGACATATAAACCAAAAGCCTAGAAATAGCTATACAATATAAGGGGGGGGGGGAAGAGATAAACAGTCTTATAGATAAAATTATGCTTCCTGAAAACTGGTGCTTTTCTTCTTTCTCTTTTTTTCTCCTGTTAGTCTCGCAAGTATGACTGAAAAACAAGGAAGTGAATGTCAGAGCTTGCAAGTAGCAGAATTATGCCTCAGTGACTTGAAAAAAAATCCATTTAACTCATAATATTACCTGTGGGGAAGGAGAACAAGAGAGAGACTATCTATGCTCTAGAAGTAACATAAATACCATTTTGAAAACATTACCCAAGATAGCCATGTACTTACTGTTTTGACCTAGCCAACTTACATACTGCGTGCTTCCTCAGACAGTCATTGCACACTGGCTTCTAGTCATAAACCTTTGGTAAAGTGCACTGGCTTGGACTAAAACAATTTTATTTTCAGCATAATCTCTTTTACTCGAGAACCTGTCCTACAGCAAGTTAATATGAATTTTCTGACATAACCACAGAAGATGCAGTCAAAATACCATCACAGAAAAAAGTGACAAAAGGCTACAAAAGTGGAAGTGGCTGCAAGATAAAGGCGTATTTTACAAATACTTTTCACGTCACATTAAAACACAATTTTCACCTCAACATGAGGAAGCACTTCTGTAGTGTGGCAGCCTTTCCTACTGGGCAAGTCGGGTGGGTTGATACTGGGTGGATGCCAGGTGCCCATCTGAGACACTCTATCATCCCTCTGCCTCACAACTGGACCAGGGAGAGAAAATACAATGAAGGGTTCATGAGTTAAGGTAAGGACAGGGAGAAATCACAAACTGGTTATCATCGGGGTAAAACAGGATCGACTTGCAAAAATTAGTTGAATTTATTACCAATCAAACTCAGAGCAGGACAATGCGAAGTAAACCAAATCTTAAAAACACCTTGCCCCCACCTCTCCCTCCTTCCCAGGCTCTATCTGCTCCCTCCCCAGCAGTGCAGGGACAGGGAATAGGATTATGGTCAGTTTATCACACATTGTTTCTGCCACTGCTCAGGGAGAGGAGTCCTTCCACTGCTCCACTGCTTCCACTGTGGTCCCTTCCATGGGAGATAGTTTTCCACAGACTTCTCCAGTGTGAGCCCTTACCATGAGCTATAGTTCTTCACAAACTGCTCCAATGTGGGTCCCTTTTCAAGGGGTGCAGTTCTTCAAGAACAGCCAGTTCCCACATAGGTCCTCAAAAGAGTCACAAGTCCTACCAGGAGACCTGCTCTATCATGGGCTTCTTCCTCCACAAGTCTAGAAGTCTGTGCCCAGGAGCCTGCTCCAGCTTGGGCTTCCCATGGGCTCAGCCTTCTTTCGGGTATCCACCTGCTCCAAGGTGGGTCTCCTCCATGGGCTGCAGGTGGATCTCTGCAGTCCCACAGACTTCCTTGGGCTGCAGGGTGATAGCTGCTTCAACATGGTTTTTACTGTTTCCAGTTCTGGACTCCTCAGTACAAGAAAGACAAGGAGCTACTGCAGAGCATTCAGTGGAGGACCACAAAGATGATTAGGGGTCTGGAGTGTCTCTCCTATGAGATGAGACTGAATGAGCTGGCCCTGTTCAGTCTAGAGAAGAGAAGACTAAGAGGGGATCTCATTAATGCACATAAATATCTCAATCATAAGTGCCAAGAGGATGGTGCCCTTTCAGTAGTGCCCAGCAACAGGATTAGGAGCAATAGCATAAAACTAAAACACAATTTTCACCTCAACATGAAGAAGCACTTCTTTACATTGAGGGTGGCAGAGCAGTGCAACAGGCTGCCCAGGCCAATTCATGGACATGTTCTTGTCTCACCTGCTTTAGGTAACCCTGTCTTGGCAGAAGGGTTAGACTGGATGATCTCCAAAGGCCTCTTCGAACCCTAACAATTCTGTGAGTCACCATGAGCCACAGCGGAATCTCAGCTCCAGTGCCTGGACCACCTCCTCCCATTCCTTCTCCACTGACTTTGGTGTCTGCATTGTTGCTCTTCTCACATATCCTCCTTTTGCTCTTCTCTGAGTGCAATTACATCTGCCCAATAACTTTTTTTTCCCTTCTTAAATATGCGATCCCAGAGGTGCTACCACTGTCACTGATGGGCTGGGCCTTGGCCAGGGACGAGTCCATCTTGGAGCTTGCTGGTGTTGGGTCTGTTGCACGTAGAGGATACTTCGTCAGCTTCTCACAGAAGCCACCCCTGAAGTCTCTGCTTCTACCAAAACCTGGCCACGCAAACCCAGTACAGCAAGTTTAAAGGAAGAGATTCTCAATTTAATGAGATATTCTGCTTAGTTCTCTCCCAAATCTATTTTCTGTGTGTTCTTCACATTCTCCCCATATATTAAAATTTTTGTAATTAAAATGCACATTACAAAAGTCTTCTGTTAATTAGTCTCCTCCCATACTTGGTCCTCCTTATGATTCAACTGTAAAGCTTTCTATAAGCAGAAAGGTTTGCAATCACAGTAGTAGGGCATTTTCAGGGTATTACTGATATGTCTCAGCAATAGGCACTCGCAGCTTAGAAAGCCAGCCGTATCCTGAGCTGCATCACAAGAAGTGTGGCCACCAAGTAGAGGGAGGTGATTCTGCCACTTTATTCCACTGTCATGAGACCTCACCTGCAGTACTGCATCCAGCTCTGGGGCCCCCAAGAAAAGACTTGGACCTCTTGGAGTGAGTCCAGAGGAGGGCCACGGTAATCATCAGAGGGCTGGAGCACCTCTCCTATGAGAGATGGGCTTGTACAGCCTGGGGAAGGCTCTGGGGAGACCTTAGAGCATCTTGTAGTACCTAACAGAGCCATCAGGAAGGCTGGAGAACTTTTTAAAGGGCATGTAGGGACAGGACAAGGGAGGATGGCTTTAAGCTTACATATGTTTAGATTATGTATTAGGAAGAAATTCTTTATGTGAGACTGTTGAGATGCTCAAACAGATTGCCCAGAATAGTTATGGATGCACCATCCCTGGAAGTGTTCTAGACCATACTGGATTGGACTTTAAACAACTTGGTTGGGGGAAAGGGGAACTAGATCATCTTTAATGTCCCTTCCAACCCAAATCATTCTGATTCTATGATCAGAGCTGTCCACCCAAAGAGATTAACTAAATTGCTGATGGATAGTTCAAAGAGTAAAGGATTATTCATGTACAGCTAATCACTTGAAATTCAAGTCACCTGAGCATTACTCTGTCATGGAAGGACTGAGAAGAAAAACATGTCTCCTAGGAACAATCATCCTTATGATAAAGTCTGTGGCTACCGAGACTATGAATTGTTTTCACCAAAAATTAATTGACTCTGTCCAGCTCTAAAACTGAACTATCTTACTGCTTCTGTGATCAGTGCACCAAAACAGATGTTAATTGCTGTTCTGCCAATAAACAAACAGCTTTAGCTGCAGGATTTCCTTTTAGGAAGTGCTTTTCCCAGAATATCAATGCTAAACAATTTTAAGAAGGCTCTTGCATAAAACTTCCTCTGGAATTGTTCCTCTTTCTCCAGAGAGTGGCTATTCTAGAAAAATATATTAGTTTCATATACCTATTTTTTTCTCTGTAAAGCAACAAGCAAATTCTGAGTCACAGTAAGCATTGCACTGTGGAGCTATGCAAGCTACAGCAGGGCAAAGGATTAGTAGTCCAACTTTAACACTGAGTACAGGTAATTTTATGACATTAATTATTGCTGAAGAATCTGCTACCTGGGGAATACATTGCCTTTTCTGTTTGGTGCAACTGGAACATTTGGGAAAAATCTTACAGCTCCAAAGTTAAATTTAAAGACAACAAAGTTTTTGATTTTTGAAGTTGAGACAATACTCTCTCACAAATTTTTACGTAGGCCAATTTTGGAAATCTGAGCTGTGCCACAAACTTGTATCTTTAATTAGTGTAAGCTTCATATTTTTATTCTAGTGGCTATTATTCTTAGTTTGTGCATATCACCTTATGGATCAATGGTTACCTGTATTTAGCATAATTTAAATTTTTAAAGTTTCTAGCTTTTTCATTGCATAGATGACGGAAGGGAGCAAAGTAAATTCTTTCTTATTTAAAAAAATAGAGTCAAGTTACTTTATTTCACACTCTACTGTCTTACTTAGGGTTTCCTTAGCTGCAAAACAAATTTTCGAAAGCTAGTCAATTATAAGAATGGCTTTGCCCTTTCCCTCCCTCCCACTCTGACAACTCCCAAAGCCATGTTTTTGAAGTATCAGTTCAAAATAGCCCCTTATATTACAAAGTGCCATCTTACAGGGCTGGGGAAGTTTTCAGGCTTTTTTTGCTGCTGTTGTTGTTGTTTGTTCTGTTTTAAAGGGAAATAAAACCTTATATAGGAAAAAAATACTGTATTTTCCAGAAAGAGTTTGACAGATTACAACAAGAACAAAGTACAGTACAAAAATGACTCATAGCTCACAATAGTTAACAAAACACTAATCAAATAACTAACTTTTTTTCAAAATTCTTTTGGGTCCAATATACATTTTTCATATTACAGAGGTAATACCTGCTTTGCAGTGGCATCCAACAAAGTTTGTAAGACATAACACAGTCACTAGTATTTGCTCTTTCCATAGACCAGCTTTTTACACAGTTTTCCTCTAGACACACTAAGCGTAGTTTGTAGTCAAATATAAATTTCTTTCCTTGTGTCAGTTCAGAATTAACTTCAGGTTTGCCTAGAATTTACCAAAAGACTTTCTTGGATAAATACTTATAAATGCTTATATCTCAGTGGAAACTTTTTTGTATCTGTCAATCCAAGCAGTGCCCATACACAATTATCCCCACTTTCAAAAGGGAGCATATGCACAAAACGCGATGGTATAATTTAATGTATTTTTGTCCCTCAAAGCTTACAGCTATTTTTGCTACCTCTTACAACTAACTGTGAACTGGGGTGTACGGCATGCCAAACTTAAAGACAAGTGATAAGCCTAAAACTGTCATGGAGGTTTCTCCTCTCATGCCTATCTTCACCAGGTTAAAATAAGTCAGTATAGGCTGTGATCTCTCCTGTAGTATTCTAACATTAAGGAAAAATAGAAGACAGATATATTTTTCCTGTGAAACTGCAATTTAGTAAACCTAAGTAGGAGTGACACATCTGACAAATTCTATACCATGCAATGTATAAACAAATAATTATTGTCACATGTTTACTTTCATTTCCATGTCAGTATTACCTCTGCAATTACCTAAAGAATCTAATATGTCTGTTGTGATAATTTGTTTTGCACAGCAAAGCTTGTTTCAGTCAATTTTGTTTTCCCTTTCTACCTAAACCTGTTCTGAAAAAGGTAAGAGTGAAATCAGCAGACACACACAACCAGAGCACTCACCTCATTAAGGTATGAGAACAGAGTGACATAAGGGACTTGTGTCCCATGCAGTGGAATACAGTGGAAAGACTCCCAAGCCATCTGACACTCCTGACAGCCACTCCATGAAGCACAGAATCCTGGCATTGCATTTATAAATACCACAGGTCTAAACAGCCTAAAGCCAGCTTTACTGTTTACATGCAGCAAGCTTGGTACCTCTACACTGGAATCATCACTGGTTTTCCCATGCCAGAATAAGTACAGGGACAGGTAGGTTTTTTAGATCTTTGCACCATTTTCTGTCTATCATGAAATCTGCAGATATTTCTTATCTTATGGTTTTACTAAGGTTGGAAAATCCAATTCCGACACACGTCATTAAGACTTTCTCCCCGCCCATGTGCTCTTCCTCAGGGGTCTTGGTTTCAATTTTAAACATGATCTGGAAGAAGCTTCTCAGGTGTCGCAGAAACTCAATTCTGAGAAAGAGAAAGCAACACAGTTTAAGAAACAAAACAAAGCCCGCTAGCGGTATATATTGATTTCAGCAATGAGCACAATGAATGAAACACAAAACCACTGCCTAGTAAACAAGACTACAGGCTCCATTGTTCTCACTTGTGTTGCAGAAGTGGCTAGTGACCCCTACTGAAACCACTGTATTCTTTGTATGAGCGAAGAGAGGAAATAAAGGGGAGAAATGTAGTCAGGCAAGGTCATCTACTCATGATGCTGACTCCCCATCAGGGCTATATGAACCCCATACCAACCAATGATACTCCTTTCCCCACCTCTCAATATTTAAAGCAGAAACAGGGATAGCCAAAGGGTTGGGTGCATAATTTAGAAAAGGAATGTATTTGATTTGTATTACTAACTTGTCTACTTCTTTTTTAAATGTTTCATTGGAATCACATTCAGATTCAGAATTCTTCCTGTTTTTGCATTAAAAAAAACCCCAAACAAACAAGAAAATGTAATTTTCCTTTCATCATTTTAGAAAGAGGCATGAAGAAATTAAACAGACACAGTAGTCCTAAACACAAAGTGACTGGAGGATGGGTGAGAGGAAAAACTATAAAGAAAAAAAAAAAACCAAACAAAAACTGCCAAGAAAACATTTATATTGGTTTCTCCAAAATGAAGAAGTGCCAGACTTCTGTCAGGAGCAATTACAAATTTTGTATCTCTAGCCTTTTGGAGGAATTGTTTGTTCTCTTCCAGTCATGGACACAAGCAAGTCTGCAGTCTTGAATTTAGGTTTAATCTCCTTCAGCAATTGATATGTGCCTTTCTTAGTTCAAATTTATCCTTTAAACAAAGGGAATGTAGACATTCAGTCCACACATTGGTGTGTCTGGCAGTCTGAAAAAAGCCTCTGCTCTGCATGCTGAAAGCATAAATGCAAGCTAATGACACATACATCATTACGACAAATCAATAGAAAGCACCCACAAAAGAAGACCAAGAGGATAGGACAGTCCACACTATGACACCATGAAGCTTTGGAAAGCCTTCTGGCAGCTCCTATGCACAGAAATTGTGAATAAGCACAATGAAATAAAGTTGCAGGAGCAAAAATTGCCTTATGCACTTTAGCTGGACATGCTGATGCTCCTGCGCTCAGACATATGAATGGGGAGAGGAGGGAAATGGCAGGAGCTAGGCAGCAAGAGGCTGCTTTACTTATACTGGTCTTGTATGATGATGGATGATCAGACTTAAGAGTTATCTTTGGGGCAGTCTGCTCAATACTTCTGCTAGGTTAATGTGGGCACACGGCGCTCAAAGCTGTGTACACCTTTCTACCATAGCTTTCCAGGATGATACTTTGCCTCAGCACAGACACCAGCGCTTCTCTCTGTCAAATGGATTTAACAGCTGAAAAAAAGAAATAAGAAGCACCTTTTCTTCCATGCCTCCCCAACTGCACGGTTTCTGGTTGCAGCTGTAATAAACAAATGGTCCTATGCTGGCACAAATGCTTCAGCAAAGCTGACAGGCAACAAGCTCTGTACCAGCCTTCTCTTTAGCTGGGTCCTCTCCCAGGGCTCTTGGCAGTAAGACAAGAAATCAGCCAAGTGCAAAACAGCAGGAGTGGCATGCTGAACTGCAAGGAGTAAACTGTACAAGTGCCAGAGGCAATGTGGAATCAGAGACTCAGGGAAAAATTCTAAAAGCTGATGAGCAAGCTTTGCAACATGTTCATGGGATCAGTTCAGTACATACTTCTTTTTTGCACATAGGTGGGCTATCATGCATCTCTTCTCCCCTTTGAATAAAGGCAAAGTGAGAAAAAGTTATCTGCCATATGTACATGGGAAAGGCTTGTTGGAGTGGGAACAAAGGGGATGCTGTCTGGGGACATCAGGGGAGAATTTGGAAGCAGCAAAAAGCCAGTTTTGTCTTGTAGCGGTAAAAGCACAAGTGGTGAGAGCCCTGGAAATAGGAGAGAAAGAGAAGGAAAGTAGGGGTATGCAGGTTTGCAAAAGCTCTGAGGTTGATCTGGGTCACATGTAGGTACCTAAAATAATAATGCAGGCTGCACCGAAAAAACAGGCACAGGCTGGTGGACTGAGGGAGAGAGAGGAAGGTACAAAGAAGGTTTATTCTGCTGAAACTTCACACTGTGTGTTCAGGCAAGAAGAAGGCAGAGCTGAAGACTACACCTTAGGCCCAGGGACAGCTACATGAGCCACACTGGAGGTTTTCCTTATGGCAAACAACAACAAAAACCAAACCAAACCAAAGTAAGAAAAAAAGAGTAAAAAGTCTGTTTATCTAAGTGTTATCTTTTCCCCAAAGCCTGCTAAGGAACACCAAAAGGTACACAACCACTTCAAGTGTCAGGGCAAAACAACCAACTCATAGACCAGTGAGAGAAGACCTGTGCACGAGCAATGCCTCCTTGGTTCAACTGCCCCAGGACCCATGCAGGGCTCTGCCTGGCAGCACTGGCAGCCCAAGCACTGTTCCCCTGAGTCCTGCTAGAGATCCTTCTGGGAGGAGACAGACCAAGGACCTGGGGGAGGAAGGACCAAGGACCCTGGCAGAGGAACAACTGAAAGTGTCAGCCTGGCTAGGCAAAGGCATTCTAATCCCTCCCCTAAAGCCCCTAAACTCTTGCAAAGCCAAGGGTTGGGGCACTCAGGCTTTCCTGTTTCTGTCCTTTATGTACCCCTGGTTCATGCCAATCCACCTGCACACAGACAGATATGTCCTGCCAGTCTGACCTCTGTGAGTTAATGGCACAGCCAGCAACCTGCATTTGATTTTAAGCTCAGCTTGACAGAGAGGCTCTTACTTCTATGAAATCTAGATAAGAAAGGAGTAATGCAGACAGTCTCTGGCCAAGTGGTCTCTCTGGGACAGGTGTCCCCAGTGCCACTCAGTTCAATCTATTCAAGGTGTTGCCTGCCCTTCCGCTTCCCATCATCGTCTGGGGCAAAGGATGTCTTCCATGAAAACACACAAATCTGGGAAAAATTTCCTCATTCTGATGGCCATGTTCCAAAACACCATGTCCTCATGTGGTGCTCCAAGCAGCCAGCTGAAATGTCACATTCAAGCTACATTAGGATAGATAGGGAAGCCAATCTAGCATAACACAGCTTTTAAATAGTTTCAGATTCTGCAGGGTGTAAGTGTTAAATGGAGACATGTCACCGCCCCAAGAAAGGGAAGAAGGGACAAAAAGGGGGAATATGTTTGTACTGCAATTTACTTATAAGCTTGTGCATTTGATGATGAGGTTGTGCATCTAATGATAGTCAAATTTACCAGCCCTTTATAAGCAGCCTTAGTGAGGGTATGGAGATGCTGCATACAAAGCTGCCTTCTCTCTGCATAGATCCTCACAGGACTGATGAGTCACATTCTCACAGAATTTTATAATCTGCTACTTCACAAGGTGTGCTCCTCACCTTTATCCCACTGCACACCCCTCGTTTGGGAGAAGTGACAACCCATAAATTTGAAGTCAGCCTGCTTGAAAATAAACTAGTGCATTTGCTTGATTTTCATAGCACAATAAAAAAAAAGTAGAAATAAA
>VYZS01037855.1:0-25305 GCA_013400695.1 Neodrepanis coruscans
GAGTTTGCAAATGAGTCCCCTTTTCCTCCAGATCATCTTTTGAGTGTTAGGAACTTTTGGCTGTGATCACCATGGCTCCAAGCAAAATCCCACTCTGTGCAGAAAACAAGCTGTTTGATACAAGTTTCCCACTTCCAAATATAATTCACCATGTGTAATAGTGACATTAAGAAATCCACCAAAATACAGATAATAAATGCTTTGGAAAGCAGAGGCTTTCCAAGCTTTAGGCAGCTGGTTTACAAACTCATCACTCCCCAGCACGGTCAGGTCACTCATAACTGCTCTGTGTGCTCTGGCCAGGAGACATTCCTTAACCACAGGAGTGTGGTGCAGAGCCTGGGGCCAGCCAAGGAGACAGGAATCCCTTAGGAGATGCTGCAGAGCAGGACCTGCCACCAGCAGCAGCCTGTGACATTGTCTTACACTCACCTAAAAACTCAGGTAATTTCACCTCATTCCAGGTTCCCTTTTCAGAAAACCTGCCACACAGGGCACCAAAAACCAATCCCACCTTTGAAGTCACATCAAGAGCTGTAGTGGGAACACTGCAAATCAAACTAAAGGTGTTTCCAAGGCCTCAGACGTGGAACAGAACGTCACTGACATCAGCTATTGAGTGAGATCTTATTCAACAGTCCGAACTGTGCACAAGAAAGAGACAGCATTTGGATTTTAGGGTAGAAAACAACACTCCATCAGAGGTAGGAGGAAAAGCACACTCGCCCAGGCCTCATGGACAGCCAGAACACAGAGGGACTGTTTTTCAGGGAGCACCTAGAAAGCCAATGCCCACAAACATCCTCCCTACATCTCTGGCACACACCATTTAATTTGGATGGGAAGTCCTGGGGACTTTCCTGTGAGACAGCTGCAGCTTTGCTGCTCCCATTCATCTCAGAAATTCTGACAACAAGATATAAATACTGTAATTGTTGCTCTGATGCCCCAATTTCACTTCTGGGATCCATGGCTTGTCTTGGTCGAGGTTTCACTTCCCCCAAGGAAGGCCAGTCCAAGAGCAGAGTTGTCAGCAGTAGATCACTACCCCTCAGTGCAGCTCCCCGGAGGACCACTGCTCACAGCCCCTGTTAGTTAATGAGCTAAAAAATGAATTATTGGAGCGGTCAGCAATAAGCAGGAAGAGGAGGCACAGTGTTTCATTTCAGCCAGCGCTGACATACCTTTAAATAAATCAACTGAATAAGAGAACAAGGAAGCGTGAGGAAGAGCAACTCATCAGGAGAACCAATCCCTAAAAATAACGGCTGGTAAACACTTCCCTCGTTTTCCTCCCTTAGCTGTGATCCTGGCAACTCCCAATGACCCTCTCAACTTTCAGTTGTAGTTCTCTAAGCCAAACCAAGACTCTTTGAACTTTTAACAGTGGAGTCCTTTTCTCAGGACCAAATCAAAGCTGGTGTGTTCTGGAGAGGCAACATCTCCATGTTCTCAGATGCTCCTGATGATCCTGAATGCTGCAGAACATCTGAGCTGCCTCTCCTCATATGTACTGACATTAATAGATTATAACTCCTAGGTAAACTTGGAGAAATTAACAGCATAGTTCCAGGATCAGACTTTCTTTAAGCCTTTTACCTCTAAAGCTCTGTGTTCAAACCCAAACTGCTGACACAAACTCCAAAACTCACCGGTTACACATGGGGCAAAATACAGCAGAGGACAACTGCAAAATACTCTGGGGAACCAGGAATGAGTCACTAAGCCTTGGCCAAAACTCAGCCAGCTCTCTGCTCTTCCAGGAGTTTCCATGACTAGTGAACTCCAGGTACACCCCATGGTGTGAATAATGAAGTCTCTGTTGCAGCAGTGATATTGTACATAGGTAAAGCGTTATTAGAAACAGATGAAAATTTCAGTTCTCGGTTTATTTTGATCTAATTAGGTGCTTGCTTCTCAAGATAATGTCCAATTATTTAAATTACTCTGCCAGCCACATCACATCATTATTATCTGGAAACATAAATACTGGGCACTGGGAGGGGGGAGGGTTAACTAGGGAGCATCAGAGGATAGAAAAAGCAGATTTGTTTCAAGCACAGCTTCACTCAAGGAGCTGCTCTGTGTTCCCCAATTGTGGGTTTGCACTGGAGATGCTCCTTGAGGAGCCCATGTCCTACAAACCTCAGCCTGACAGAGTGCATCAGGCTTTACACCTGACAAATCTGACCAGGAGCCTCATACTGTTGGTATCCACTCTCCATCCTCACTCCTCCTCGCCCCCATTCACCTCTGTCTTCATTTCCCTTTGTCTCTCACACATACCTGGTGGAGAGGCATCAAAGGCAGGGTGGAAATAAAGCCTTCACAGTTCACACAGTGACCCAGAAGTGATTGTGTAGGCAACAGCACGTGGATGGAGCACCTGCCATCGAAATTCCAGAGTCCAGCACAGGAGCAGCCCTGTTCTTACCAAAGTGGTAACAAAGATGACAAAAAGGTTGTGTTGCTGGCTCATTACCCAGAATTACCATTAGTTAAGAAGCTGGATCAAATTTTAAAGGTTGGATTAAAAAGACAGCAGGTATTTACCACGGCACAGCATTGACTTCCTACCATCACAAACACTGAGGAGGCTCGGTGCAGGCAACACTGAAAAGGTCTTGCAATTTTTTTTTATCTTTTCTTCTCTCTTTCTTAAGAAACCAGTTCTGTAACAGAGGAGGCCTCTCCATGGTCTCTCCAGCGTGGCTGTGCAGGTGCTGTGCCCGTGTGTTGCCATGTCTGGTTGCTCACTGAAGTACAACCGTTTAACGCTGTAGTAACCTGGCCAGCTCAGCAAGAGCAGTGCCAAATATCCTCTCCTGTTGGCC
This sequence comes from Neodrepanis coruscans, assembly GCA_013400695.1. Classification (NCBI taxonomy): domain Eukaryota; kingdom Metazoa; phylum Chordata; class Aves; order Passeriformes; family Philepittidae; genus Neodrepanis; species Neodrepanis coruscans. The sequence continues at coordinate 2,835 of VYZS01037855.1, forward strand.
AGCTGACAAGGTTAATGTGTCTCTTCCAAGAAAATGAAGTAAATCTAACCCCCCCTGTACCTCCCAGACTCCTGGAAGAGCCCCAGAATGTGTCATTAGCTTCGTGGTCCAGCTTGCAAGAAGCCATCACCTAATGACCAGTGCTGGGCAGCTGGCTGTGCCGGGGTTTCCTGTTTAAACCACCCCCTTTGTGATGACTCTGATAGGGATGCAAGGTTGGGATGGGTAAAAAAAAAAAAACATCGAGGAGGGGGGGGGTACACGGGATTGAAACGTTGGGAGAGGTTCATGATGTTTTTAATTGCACCAGCGAAGGGGGGAGAAGAAGCAAAGGCGAGAAGAAAGGGCTAGCAGCAAGGAATTTCCAAAGTGTCTTCCTGCCCCGAGCAAAGCAGGAACTGGGAGGAGAGGCATGGAAGAGGAGCTGGGAACAATATGCTGAGAAAACACAGGGGCTTCCTCTCTCTGCAGGAGAAGACCCTGGTGTATTGCAAAGGCAGTGCTTAGCAGTTGAGTGGTTCGAGCTCGCATGCCTTCTCTGCCCGGCCGCGTTGCTAAGGGGGAAAGTGCACAAGCCCACAGGGATATGCAGGTCCCTGGCAAACAAGAGGGCTTCAGACAGCAAACAAAGACCGATGGGTATTTATTCCTTAATTACAGAAAGGCTTTTAAGAAGCAGACCACTGTAAATCCCGCCTGCCGAGGGAAAGGACCGCGATTTATGCGCGCTGGGGCAAAGAGGAAATAAATATCTCTCTGGCTCCTGATCAATATTATGAGTGTTTTGCCAACCTACAGGGTGTTTTATGAGCTGTAAGGACAGAAAGGGATCATTAATAATTAAATAAAGTCAACCTATTAAGCTTATTACTTCTTACAAGTTAAACATCCCTGACGGACGAAGACCAGCCCCATAGGAGAGCCACAGATCAGCCAAGCTGTGTCTTGTCCTGGACTCTGCTCCAGGGCTGTCTCCAGTGAGCAGTGCAGTAACCCAGCTTGGAAATGATTTCATTATTGTCTCATGGGGAAGTTATCTGGCTGAGGCCTGTGTTCAACCCGCTCTTCAACATGCAAATTTTTGTCCAAGAGACAGAGAGAGACATTTCAATGCTACAAAAACATGCCAAATCCAGGTTACTTCTCCTACTATCAGTCCTACTCAGCCAACCAAACTAAAACACCAGCATCAAAAGGCAGAAATCCCTGAAAGTGCTCAAGGCCAGGCTGGATAGGGCATGAAGAACCTGGTCTAGTGGAAGGTATCCCTATTGATGGCAGGAGGATGGAACGAGATGGTCTTTCGGGTCCCTTCTACAGGAAACCAATCTGGGATTCTGTGAAATAATGGCACTGCTGGAGACCTGTTTTCTGGAGCCCACAGCTCAGCATCTTTTCCACCATTAGCTCAACTATTCCATTTTCCAGTTTTCCTTCCATAGTTGTGTGTTTAAGGGAAAAAAATGCCCCACTGTGCATGAGGTACAGAGATCGCTGACACGCACAGAGCTCCACGTGCTTCTCAAATTCATCATGTCTCGCATGACACTTCTAAGTGTTACCATAATTTGGATTTGGCAGAGCTGCTCCACTTTCTTTCCCTCTACACAGGGCTCCAAACCAGCTATTTCTGCAGCTCTAGGTTACCCCTCCAACGATACCATGGAATACCCAGCACCTCTCCTTTAGGTGTTAATACACCCCCAGGATTTATTACTGCCCAGTATTAATGGCCGGCCTGGCCGAGACATCAAGGTTTACTGACTTCAGGCTTTTCAGATAAATATCCTGCAATTGTGGGCTCTGATATATCACATCAAATTGCAGCCAACTTATGTTTTCATTGCGTGACACTCAATCTAATAATTTTTAAGGTAACCTCAATAAAATATATCACACCTGAGGTTTATTCCGTGTAAAGATAACCAAGGACTATGTGACATATAACTGCAGAGGATATTGTGGGTACTAAAAAAAGGCTTATTAAGCTGAGAAAAAAGATCCTAAGGGTGACAACTGTAAGCCCTGTAAGCTGGTTAAGTCTTTTCTCAATACAAATCCAAGCTTTTTTTTTTTCTTCTGTTCTGTGCAACTCCGCGACAACAGTCCCCAGAGATTTAATAAAATGTTTGAAGAATGCCATAAATTGTACTTTCCCACTAACCCTATATGCCCCAGAATTTTTTTAAACAGCATTGCCAGCAATATTTCAGAGGGAAAAACCCAAACAATGGTGAACTCTAAGGATTTAGAGTTTACCATTGTCCAGAGGAGGCCATGAAGATGATTAGAGGGCTGGAGCACCTCTCCTANAATGTGCAGCTTGGTGCGAAATAATTAAAAAAGCTCCATGAGAAGTGGAGGAAGTTGGATTTCTGCTAAGAAAGGAGAGACTTTATGAGAATCTGGAATAAAACACCCATGAAACAACAGCTCCTTTACACCCACCCTCTGCAGACCAACAGGAAAACAACTGAGTTCATGATCTGATTCCTCTGATATTCTGGCACATCCACACCTAAGTAAACATCCATGTAAAATTAAATGTGTATCACAGTGCTGGCTACCAAAAAGAAACACTCAGTAAGTTATAACTGTGGGGTTCTACACACACCAATGGATTGCTTCCATTTCTTAAGTGGTAAACTTCCACATGTGGGCAACCACAAATATTATCTAAGAAACCCCTAAAGCTCCTCTACAACAACTGCATGGAAATGCTACAAACCAAGGATTATGGTTGCTTCTTGCTTGTTTTCAGTAATAAATATATATATGCAGGGAATAGTAATAGGAAACATGTACCTAATGCATTTCATTATTCATGTGTAACCATACTTAACCTGATGTCTTAAGTGTATAAATCAAATTGCATTGTGCCAGTACCTAAACATAGGCTGGAAATTTCAATTTGCAATTTGATATACAGTCACTCGGGTTAGAAGATTCCATTAATTTGCAATTTGTTAACACTAATTTTCTCCTATAGGAAGGCTACACTTAATGCAGTAGTACTTTAAATACAGCTCAAGAAATCATTACATACTTTTTTCTTTTGAAGAGAAAAAAATAGGAACATTCTCTCGTACAGTACACAAATATTTCAGTGCATAAATCTCCATCATCTGTGCCAGGTGAGAGGCAGAGAGAGGTGGCCCCAAGGATCAAAAACTGGAAGAGGATGGGCTCACAATGCTGCATAAAGACCTCCAGAAGTCTTCCTTGATAATTTTGATCCTTTGTTAGCAATAACTTCTACAGTTTGGTTTACAAAGAAAAACAAAAGCCTTTTCAGAAGGCTTTAATATTACCTTAATTCCAACAGAAGCAATAAGATGACACTCTTTGGAGTATTTGGGAGAAAAACACCCTCCAACATTACACTGAATTTATGTAAGACATAAAAGAGAAAATACAAGTAATAAACATTGCATTTGAGCATAGACTGCGAAAAACTCCACATTTGGAGCAGCAAGCAAATAAAAACAACTCTTGCTCTGCACAAGTCAGCAGTGGGAGGCAGAGTGTTTGCAGGGGGGGCTGGGCACCATGGGCAGCACTTCTGGGACCCACATCCCACAGATGCTACAGGGACCTCTCCCCTCCTGTAACTTGGAACCCCACATTCTGCTCCTGTCACCTTCCAGTATCTCCTCACCTGCAATTCAAGAGTCACAGAATTGCTAAGGCTGGGAAAGACCTCTAAGATCAAGTCCAACCTTCAACCAAACAACACCATGCCCACTAAACCACGGCACTGAGTGCCACTTCCAATCCTTCCTTGGACACCTCCAGGGGTGGGGACTCCACACTTCCCTGGGCAGCCCTTTCCAGTGCCTGACAGCCCTCACAGTGAAGAAATTTTCCCTGATGTCCAACCTGAAGCTCCCCTGGTACCACTTGAGGCCATTTCCCCTTGTCCTATTGCTCTTTTTCTGGGATACACATCGTACTACCTCCTCTTCCTCTCTGACACATCTTCCTTTCTTGACCAATGCGTTGGTACCACTACACCACCCCTACTGATTACTCCAGACAAATTGTTGGTGTCATCAGACTCTTCATGAGTCACATTTATTAATGGCTGGTTTTATTTAGTAAAAGTGGCGCCCTTCTTGACAGGTTGGACCTGAGGTATTCACTCTGTTCAGCAAGCAGTGGGACTTCCCTCCACCTCTGTTTTACTGGGCTGTAGGTGTTTCGTGCCTTTCTCAAATCAAATAAAGGCTGTTGATAGAGCATCTCTTGTTCCTGAAAAAGCAAAGTTGATGGAAAATTAACTTCAGTAACTAAGAAAGACTAGAACTCCTTAAAAGTGAACACCCACAGATATCCAGGAGGTTCCTCTGTACCTAAAAACTGAAACACCAATGCTTTTTTTTTTATTTGTGTATTTTCAACAACAATGAGCAACACTGGGGTTGCCTGAAAGTGCCCCAAAAGATGAGATTATATGGACCCAGCTTTCAGAAGACATTGGAGAGCTCAGGTCCTGCTAAGTCATCTCTAATTGCACACCTCTGCCTATTAATCACTTGCAAACCTTTAGGCTCCTGTGATTTACAAGCCATAAGGTTGGTGCTTAACAGTGGGGAAACCCACATAAAACCTGACAGCAAAGGAAATCCACACGGAGCCACCTGCCAAAAGTGACAGCAAGTTCCACTTCGACAGCAACTCAGAGAGAGGTGTGCAGGGATTTCAAAGCTGAATTGAAGCCAGAATTAAAGAATTAAAGCCTCTTGCCAAGTGCTGTCGGTGTTTAAGTGCCTCCTCTCTCGCAGCAACTTCCCCTGCAAATCCCTCTTCGGGCCACATTTGGAAATTATTAAAAAAAAAAAAGATAAAATATCCCTAATCTGTTACCAATTAGAATGAACATGTGAATATTATTTTCTAATTTGTGACTCAATCTTAAAAGCAAAGTCACTGAAATAATTACATTGGCTCCTGAATATTCCTATTGTGCTCCTGGAAAAAAAAAATGAATAGTGGGTATGTCCTCTCCTGCCTGAGATGCCCTGGGGCTGAATGTATCAATAAGAACCATCAAAGCCCTGAACGTGAGCTGCCAAAAAACTGTAATTTCTGGATTGTGGCAGCTGCAGCCCAAGGTCTGCCAAACTGATTAGTTCCCTCCTAATGGTCTTTGTGTAACTTGGGTGTGTGGCAAGGAGGTGAGATGGAGGGATGAGCCAAGGAGGTACACGTTGGGTTGTAAACACACGACGTTCGAGTGTCCACTACGTGAGTGACCCCTTTCCAGCTGTCCATGCACAAGCCCCAAGCCAGGATTTATGACAGAGACTTCTTTTTAAAACCCAGATGCAGCACGACTTGAGTGACTAACTCCTGAAAATTGGTAATTTCCTGGTGGTTAGCAGGAGAAGGCCCACCAATGGGGAAGCAGAAGCTGCTAATAAATTTATAGTGCGTTATATGCCAATTAGACCCCTTCAGCCCTTCAAGAGGCAGCACCACCAATCACGTTATCATTCCACAAATGTACTCTTTAGGGCTGATCTCATCACAAATCAATCCTGCATTTAAAGTGCAATTTTCATTAGTATTACCCAGGAATGCACTTGTGAAACAAGGCAAGCAGGTATTTTCCTTCTCCGCTCTGGGTGCCCTTCCCCAACACCTTGTGCAGAGAGCTCTTTGCCTCTTGTACACAGCCACGTCTGAGCTCTAAATGGTAAATAATAATTTGGAATATCACATTAATTCTGCACAGAACCAGATTTATTACACACGTCATAGTCGGGAGTTTCACCGTCGCTCGCAAGCCAGCCGTGAATCCCTCGGTTAAATTACATCCTTGTACCTGACCACGCACCATGGAAGATCCTGTCAATACCAGGAATCAGAGCAGATCCCTCAGCTTCCCACCCCATGACAGCCACAAGTGCTAAGACACCCAATGCTGCTTTTCTGGGCATTCAGAAAAAGGAAAAAAATACAGAAATGAACAGTCTTTGTGGTTTAGCATCTTCAGCAGATGCTAAACACCTAAAGCAGATCTTCAGATCTACTTTAAACCTCTGGCCACAGTTTAAACCACATCTTAACGTTCATAATCTATGCAAGCAACACTGTGTTTAGGATGTTCCTCTTGTCCTTCATTTTTTGCTGGACAAGGACAGAAACAGTCTTTAGGTTCAGCTTTCTAACCTATGGCAGCACAAAGATCAGGAACACCAGGGAACCTGAGTCACCAGGAATAGAATTTCCTTCCCTTTTCCTTCTCGAGCCAGGGTCAGACCTTGGAGAAGCACACCCAGAAACTCAGCACAGAATGACTTGTGGAAGGGGATCCACAAGGGTCACAGAGTCCAACTCCTGGCCCTGCACAGGACACCCCAACAATCCCATCATTTCCCTGAGAGAATTGTCCAAACACTCAGCCGGGTGGCTATAACCAACTCACCCTGACCCAAATCCAGGTGGCCTCCATATTTCACTTCCAAATGACCTCAGATTTGTTCTAATTAAGCTCAGCACTTTGTGATTTGTTTGTCAGCTGTCACAGCACAAGGAGCAGACAAACGTCCTACGACTGGGACTGTTTTGGCTCAGAGCACTACGGGATGTGCTTGTGGGGGCTCTGGAAACAGGTTGTGGGATCTTCCGAGTTTGTGCCATGAAGAACAACCAACCATAGATTTTCACAGTGCTTTGTTCTCCTCCCTCCTGCACTGGGATGTCAAAGGGCATTGGGATATGGCAGCCCATGCTGCAAGTTCACCTCACTGCACCACCTTGGCAGATCTCACATGCACTTTACATGAACTACAGGAACACTCTAATGCAGGAATTCCCAAAGCCTTCACCTCCCTGCTCCCCAGCCAGGTAAGCTCCTCTTTAGTCACAGTAGGACCAAATTTTACTTCCCCTGCCTGCACTCATTTTAAATTTTGTGGAGGCTCCTCACAAAAATCCACACCACCATAGGAAGAGCAGCGCAATGCCTCAAGCCTTGGGCTGTCACCTGCATCTTATTTCTACTTAACCTCTTAAATAACATTGGAATTCACTCTGTCCCCTGATGGGCGCCGTAATGAGAACCACCTGTCAATCACAGCTCCATTAGCCTGGACAGACTTTCACTTCCTGAAACAATTTATTGGATTCCCAGAAGCGAATGGGCCTTCTTCCTTTTGAGCTGGGTTTTTTTGGGGAGCTATTCAGCGGGAGCGGGTGTCCCTTCTGTCCCTGCTGAGCAGGGCATTGTTTTCCCCCGTTTGCTCATGAAAACAGTTTCCTGGGTTGACCCACCTCTTCTTGTCCCGGGCAGGCCGAGTGTTTGCCAAAAACTTCTTTGGACTGCTCAGTTCAGCGGCGCAACACAAAACCCACCAGCTGTTTCCAGCCACTGGGGCAGGGGAAGAAGCCAATCGTGCTGTTAACCCCTTCCCAACAAAACCTGCTGGAGGGGTGTGAGCCCCTCATCCCCCTGGCAAAGGGGGCTCCTTCTTCCCTAGCACAGAAATATCTGCCCTCATTCAGCGTGAAACTAAACCCATTTTGTTTCCCTCTTGCTTTCTCTTGGTTACCCTGAAATTGCAGCTCAAAGGAAAATCCTACTAATAGAGGCTAAAAGCACTTTCATTGAAACATTATCTTTAGAGGAGCGTTCTCATTTCCCCAAATGTGTGCAGTCCTTACGAGGTTCATTTGCAATGTGCCTGTCTGTTTTGATGAGATAATAAAATGTATTTTATTTAAAAAAATTCCCATTTCTCCTCCCCAAAGGAATTTAAATGGTCAGTTAATCTTTTTGCTTCAGAATGAACCACTGAGTAAATAAAAGAGAGGACTCAAGATTATATAAATCAATATTTTTTCCCCATTCTAACACTGGTCTTGAAGACTAAAATATAGATGCACCTGAGCATTGCCTCCATGCCTTTTTAGTATAAATCAGTGTAACTTTTAGCCTGGGAAAGGAAAAAAAAAAATGGAAACAAGATGATAGTTATCTCCAGCCTTCTGTGATTCTCGAGTCAATAGTAAATGGGGGGACTCGTTAGTGCCATAGTGATCCAATCAGGATGAAATTATGCAGTCATGTAAGAAATAATATCTATTAGGCTAATTTAATCAACGAATACTTTACAGATGAATTAGAATGCAGAATCCAATTATTTCAAACATTTGGACTGTCAGCCGCTGTGTTTTTGAAGCGGTGGAAGGGGAGAAAAAGAAGGTTTAAGGATCCTTTTAAGATGAGGGTGGCTGGCCTGTGTTTATAGCAGGAGAGCTCAGAACAGCAGAAAAACTGACAACTACAATCAGCACCTTCCGTGGCTCAGAGGGCTCAAATCCAGCCCATCTCCCAGCTCCTGGGGCACCTTCCTCTGGGATATTGGTATGGACAGCTTGATCTGCTGTTTGCAGTGGCTGATAATTACTGTCTCAAGTCTTGGTAATTTCCCCTCGCCAGTCACCCTTTAAAAGGAAGGCTCACACTCTAATTACAAAGGTCTTTTGTTACTGGGAAGGGAAGATGTGCCCCTGGATTGGTGCAGGACACCCTGGCGCTGCCCGACTCCATTGATCACACATTGTATTTATTCCCCTTGAAAACCAAGAGCTCGCTTTACGATGTCAAGTGAAGGGAAATGGTGCACACAGAATTACCACTAGAAGGGGAAATTAGTTTAAAACATAACTTGACTCAAAGAGAAGAGGACAGAAGAACTGAGGGCTGTGAGTACACAAACCACATCCCTGATCCAGCGACTCAACATCTACTTCACCGATGCTTTGTCAGATCACAAGGGGATCAAAATGTCTGCAGGGGAACATCATTCCTCCACCAAGGAGACTTTTGTATTGTCTCTTTGCTATAGAAGAAGAGAACAAGAAATCTCACATCCACTTCCTCTCTGTGGAGACCTTTCCCCCCAGTCCAGTGGAACTGGTGTTTGATAAATAGAGCAGCCGCCCCTCTGTGACTGTGAGAAGTCTCATTGCCACCTTCCACAGTTTAAGGTGGGCTCAAATTCCCCAGCACTTCTGGTAGGGACATTCAAGACCCTCTCATTCCTCTGCCAACCTTCCACTACACCAGGTTGCTCAGAACCTCGTGAAACACCTCACACACATCCACACAATCCAGTCTCATCACACAGAGCCCGCCCATCACATTTACTATCAGAGCAGTAAATACAAGAACTGAAGGTGCCAAAACAGTATGTTTTGTTCAAGTCTACGGGATAAAAATGACATTTTCCCTCTCTCTCACCATTAATAGACAAGCTACTCCTGAAACCTGTTAGTAGCTTGTATAGAGAAAAATTTGCATAGAGGCTGCAAGAAAATGAAGAATACTTTAACCATCTCCTGGACCATTTTCCACAAAGAGCTGAATGAGCTTCATAATGAAGTTTAAGCTTAAAAACTTCATTTCATTCTGTTGGCTTAAGCATTTCTTTTGACTACTTGAGTGACACGTGAAGAACAGACAAAACCTGGTGGCTGCTGCAGACTGTGGATGCCCCACTGCTCTGAAAGGTCTGTGCTGCCATTCCCAACGTACCTGTGATCCAAACATTTTTCTGCCCTGTCATCTGGAGTGGTTAATGGACTTCCTTGCTTATTTAAACATTTAATGCTCCTCTGATGCCCAAATGATGCCTGTTTCACATGATGGATTAGCACAGAAGACAGCAGCGACAATTCTCCGCAATCTGCGGAAATATCAGATTGTGATTACTTCAGGAGCAAAAAGTTCTAAGCAAACTGTTTTGATTGATAAAGAGCAGGGGAATAGTTCATGTGGTGGTTCATTGGGAGACTTGATGAATGCCTGCCAGGACTATCATGAGGCTCCACAGAAGACATGGAATAGCTCTGAGAAGATTTAAGGTATTTATTGCTCAAATAAAACAAAACCAAGTGACACGAGTAGGTGAAACAGCACTGGGTGATTGCAATCTGCTGATCAGGACCAAGTGCAATTCCAATTTTTGCAGAGCAAAACCTAATTTTCCAGCTTGCCTATAGAACACTGCTGACTACTTCAGGAATTTTGGCTGCTCCCTTACTTCAACATGCAATGGGGATGGTTCCAGATTCAGGGCTTCATGGGGGATTTTCTTCTAGTCAACACTTGCAGGTTTTCTATTTTGAGTAGCAAACTATTTAACAGCACCTTTTCAGATAAAGCTATCTTAAATATACATTATTTATACATATCTAGCCCATAAAGCTGTAGAATGTGTTATATATAAAGGCTAGACTTGATCTTGGAGGTCTTTCCCAACCTTAACAATTCTGATTATCTCTCTCTCCCTATACATATATTTATAGAGAGAGATTTATATAAATAGAGAGAGAGAATATATACTCTCTCTATATACTGTCACTCCATGGGCCCCACTGCCTTCCAGCAGCAGCATTCCCAGCTATGAGACTTCAGGCTGAGCAGGATTCCCTGGAGCATCCCCAGCACAATGGAGGCAGCACTGCTGTCTAGCACAAGTACTACCTTTTGCTCCAAAGCAAGGTGTAGTGACAACTGCACTCTGAAGTGACAACTTGCTTTCTTTTACCAATTACAAATCCCTCTTATTCAGGGCTTTGGTGGCAATACCACGTCAACAATCCCCTTGTGATGGCAGAAGCAGATGTGACCCCTCCACTCTGAAACAGTTGCTGAACTGTGTCTTTGTGAAAATCCCTAAAGCTCTCCCTGACTGTGAAGAAGCTTTGTATTGAAAGCACCTACCCAAAACAGTTCAGACTAAGGGAACCTTCTGAGGGATACAAGAAGAAAAATGATGCACTTGAAGGGAGTGTTGCATCAGAAGCACCTTCTCCCTCAGAAAAGGGAGCTGTTCTGAGTCTGCTGAGCTGTTTTGTTATTAAAAAAGGCAGTTACAGGTAAGCAGTGAAGAGAACTGATTTTTTTATACTCAGTTTACTATTACTGGGCGGGGCTGATGGATGTGTTGGACAAAGGAGGCTGAAAGGAGGCTTTGTGAGCCAAGATGATTAGAACAGTTGTCTTGAGTGGAGTTTACTCTGGAAAAAAGTGGGGGAGACTCCAACCAACCCATCAGATGGAAGCACTGACTAGAAACGACAGCTTTGCAACAGGTTTGAGATCAAAGTGCAGTAAAACCAGCTTGGCTGTCCTGTGTGGCTGGAAAAGCTGCCCCAAAGCTACAAGGATCCTGATGGTTTTTGGCTTCTCTAGCTCACCTCCTCCAAGATCCTCCATGTGGTGTGACAGGAACACCAGTGGCTTTGCTGGCATTCCAAGGAAGACAAAGAAGATCCCAGTAATAAAATGAAGGATCCTTACAACTTGCCTCTGGAGGTTGTTTTGATGCTTAGAGGGGGCGTTCAGGACATAGTTTAGTGGTGGACCTCGCAGTGCTGGGTTGACTCAATTATCTTGGAGGGCTTTTCCAACCTTAATGATTCTTTGAACCTGTATTTTAGATGCAGAGTAGAATCCAAGGGCAGGGTTTGTTGCTCCAGGCTATCAAAAGAGACCATTCAAGAGCAAAGACTAAGAGTCAGCTGCCTTCCCTGCAAAATATTTGGACTTTCCAGGGCTATTAGGCTGGGCCATCCCATGTCCCAAACCAAATTTCATCTGCCTACAACACTGAGGGTAAGACTCTTAAGGTGTAAGCAACCAACTCATTTTGTCTACTATAAAGGATTCTTTCACCTTGAAGAAGAAGAAATTGCTGTTTATTCTGAGATTCAAACAATTTGACAGACCTGGCTGGTTATTTTGTGTGGTTATTTTATAGTGGAAAAAAAAATCCCATTTCTATTATTGCTGTGATCTGGCCATTACAGTATTTTCCACCTGACAAACACCAGCCAGCTCCCACCAACAGTCACAAGGAGCTCTATCATGTTCCTGAGCATTTATTTTTTAGCTTCTATATCAGAGCAGAAAGGATGGACCCACTGGGAACTGCCAGGTCAGACCACAAACTGCATCTTGGTGGGCACCTGATCCCAGCCCTGCCCTGCTGAGCACTGGCAGGCCCAGCATCCTCCTCTTTGCTTTTGGGAATCGCTTCTGAGGAGTACAACAACCTGGCAGCCACCTCAAATCCTGCCTGGATGCTTGGAAAAAAAACTACTGCTCCCTTAGAGATGAAGTGGGCAGCAGCCCCTTCACAGGAACTGGTCTATGAGCTACCACCACATGTCTAATTAATGACCCTGCCGGTCGCAGCTGGAAGAGCTGAGCTGGGGGTGATTAATTAAATTAGCTGGCAGAGGAAATTACAGTGGAAAAGCCAAAGTTTGATTGCTCCATAATTAACCACAGTGCAAATAATATCTGCATCTATAACTTCCAGCGATGAGATCAGAAGCCAATTGAATTTGGCACTGATTGAAGCTGTAAATATCCTGTGGTGAAAAATGATAGGTTTGTTCTGAAGGGAAAACTTACAGAAATGGACATCCAGTGGATGCAAGAGGGGAGCAGGGGACAGGGTAAGAGCACTGGAATTAGATCCTGATTTCAGCTGATCTCTGCAGTCTTCTGGAGTGATGGAGGACTCAACAAGGCACAGGAAGAAATATTTTAAAATCTGCTGTAGCTGCTGGATGCTGTGATTCCTGATCAGAGATTCAGTGATTCCAGAAAGCAAAGGCCACTGAGATCACTCGATCCCCTGCCTTTCTTCACACCCTGTGTTTCCTAGTGGTGGCATTCACTGCTTTTCCTGGGAAAAGACTGCACAGCTTCAAGTAACCACTCCAAACACCTCTTCCCCATTCCAACCCCTACTGCTGGCAGCACTTCCTCGAACTACAGGAACCCATCCTTCCAAGGAGATCACCTTCACAACCCCCCAGTCATCATAATGTCATTAACATCTTAACACCCTTAAGCATCTCCTTCTGAAGATACTGAAGACTTGAAGAATTTCCTATAATTCTTCTCCCAGAATCCCTTTCTATTTTGGCAAGTTATGGTCCTGACCTGCACCCACTTCCTTCCCTGTATCCTGCTGAATTACTCTGAGTTTTATCCCACTTTCACCATTGTAGCTCTGGCTTAAAGCAAGCTCAGATTTGTAACTGAGGCCTGAAACGACCCCTAAATCACCCAAGATTTATTTATGTGCTTCTCAAACTGTTATCCAATGTACTATTTGATAAAAACTGCATATTGAAGAAAATATTTATTTTTTTTAAAGCAGTAAAGCCAGTTTTCCTATGTGACCTAACAGCAAAAGGGCATTACATACATACATATATAAAATATTTAATATTTTTTTATTCTGTATATTATCTTGAATTTATCAAGGATATTATATATATGTTTGATAGATTCTCAACAAATGTGATAGATAAACTCTGTGCTTCTATATGTATGTTTCCCATATGTCCCACTGTGGCATTGAGATAATCTGTCACCTCTTGGCTGTTAAAAACACAACCCAAACCTCTCTCCCCCCTCCAGGATGTCACATGCACTTTCCTCCTCTAAAATACCTCATTTGATGTCCTGCTGAGACATCTCCCATGACATCTCTTGTTCTCCTCTCCTATTCCCCATCTACACACACACAGTGGTATCCAATGATCTGTCCACAAAAATGCAAGTGTGATAACCACCACCATCAGATCTGGACACACAATAATTTCAGGAGGCCCAAAACTTTATCAGAAGAATCACTTTCTAGACACCCTCATGTCACTTGGAGCATTCTCATCAAACATTCTTGCACACCCCTAAGCCTTGTCTGCTCCTCCACACCTCCCCTCCAAACACCCCAAGACACCACTATGTCCTGAAAAAAAGATTCCAAGTGTTGGTGGCTGATTTTTAACATACAGCACAGGCACTTTGCATTTCAAAGGTTGCTGAGTTCATCCAGCCTCCAAATACATTTGTGGAGGCTGAACCAAACCATGTTCCAGCTCCACCCCGTTGTGCTGATCTCAGGACTGGTGTTTTGAAAGGATGGGAAATTAGAAATTCCACAACATAACTAAGGAATGTTCCCCTTCCCCAGTTTTAAATTCTCTGTTTGCTTTAATTAACTTGCCCTAGAGCAAGCAGCCAAGCAATGAGGTTTGAGGAACTCCTGTAAGGATAAGGCAAGTTGTCCCTGCACAGCACCTGTGCACAAGCAGAGGGATGAACACCTCCCACAGACCAGAGATGACCTGCATGGATCTGCATCACCTGCAGTGTGCAGCACACCAGTAAATCCTGGCCTTCTCCCAAGGGATGCCAGACAGGCAAGCACTGACCTACACCAACACTCTCCTGGTGTGATGGTGTCCACAGGACCCACTGAAACCAGAGCTGGGAACACCCAGACCAACCAAAACTGCACTTCTATCACTCAAAATTGCTATTGCAATAGTATTTTCAGTAATACTATTTATTTTAAATAATAATATTTTAACTTTTCACCTCAACTGCAAGTCCTAACAAGAAGCCCCAGTTAATTTCTGTAGCTGCTTTTTAATTTTCCTTCTCTTTGCTTGAATGCAACAGGAGAATCCAAGCAATCTCAGGTATCTATTTATGATTGGTCTGAGCTGTGGGAGCTGCACAGGTGGCCAAAGCAGGTCTGGTCTGGAGAGGCTCAGACAGGAGCACACACATGTCATTAGTAAAGGATTAGAGCTGCAAATTCTGACTTCTTCAGATGCAAAAGCAAAAAAAGTCAGCTCTGGATATCATCCTCATAAGGCACGCTTCAGTTTTAGCACACAGTGACACAATCCTGCTCTTTCCACTTGCAGAAGAGTCTTAAAAGCAGTAATGGGGCTGTGATTTAATTGTGTGTGTGCCTCGGCTTCCCGAGCCTGGCTGGTGCTGCAGAGAAGTGAAAATACAATAAAAACATCCCTTAAGAAACCCTGGATGAAACCAAGAAAATGTAAATCTTTTGGGGAAAAAGCAAAGTTAGCTGGAAGATTTCTAGGCCATGACACAATCATCTGCTCAGCACGAAGACTTTTTGAAGCCTGTCCCATCCGCACCTTTTGAGGCTCCCCAATTACCAAGGGATGGCTCTTGCAGCTCCCCAGCCTCTCACAGACTCACACAAAAAATGCTTCAGTGACAGGACTGTGCACTGTCTGCACAATGTAGTTAATAGGCACGGGGAGGCATTTCATCTCCCTCTAATGCCTGCCTCCCATTCCTCACCTGTGCTCACCTCCACACATTTTAACCTGCTCTTTAATTATTTGAACGCTGGTCTGATTTCTCCTGGTCACTCTTCTCTTTCAGTGTTTCCCCCACCACCACCCCAAGCACCCTCACCTCGAAAAATCCAGCAGCAAGAGCATTATCTCTGGCAAACTGAGGATATGTGAGAGCTGTGGGGAACCTGCATTTGGGCTGATGTGCATCTCAAGTTTCAGTCCAGTCAAAAGCCAGCACCATCTTTTCACTGCTGCCCTTTTCATTTAGTTATCTTACTGAAGTCTTCTCTCCCCAGTCCCTTGCCATAGGCTACCAGCTTCCTGCAGAGCCAGAAACAAAGCTCAGTCTTAAACAAAGGGGGGAAAAAAGAGAAAAAAGCACAAAAGAAAGTTGGTCACAGTTACTGTCAGGGAGCCCTGCGGGTTCTGTAGCCACGACCAAAGCGAGGGGCTGCTGCTGCTTCTGTGCCTCATGTCACTGGCCAGCAAAGCCACCAGGAGCACAGAGAGGCACTGCCTGTTCCTAAAGTACTGCTCAGCAGCCCCACTGCTGCCTTTAGCCAGGCTCTTTGCTCCCCAGGAGCTGCTGGAACAAACCCCTGTGCCATCCAGACAGCCCTGAGGGCTGAGAGGGAGGGAGCACCACCACTGGTGACAACTGTCAAAGGATTGCTGCCCATGAACTCCACACCCTCCTGTAACATCCCACCTGGGAAATGCAACCTGAGCATCACCTCCCTCCCTCTCAGCCTGACCACTGACAGCCCATCCTCATGTTTAACCACAATTAGCTTGTCTCTTACCAGCAGAAAGTGTATGTAGAAACAGTAAATGGAATTTATGTAACAAAGCTTCAGCAGCACAAACTAGGAATAGACCAGGTTTGCAGCAACTTATGCCACATACAGGAAGCAATTTGAATTACCTTTAGCTACACTGCTTTATGTCTGGGGAGAGCTGATGCACAGAGAGGGAGATGTGACCTCAGGGCAAAGAACAGGTCAAACACCAATTACACAGAAAGGCTCCAAACGAAAAGAAAATATTTTACATAAAATTTCTTTCTAACAAAACAGGTATTTTCTTCCCTGCTGGATGTTTCCACTCTCAGCTAAGCAGCTCTGCTGAGTTTCTCAGCAGCAGCAAGTGCTAAACTCGCAGCACTTCCCAAAGGACTCACAGATGAGCCTTTGGAGCTGACCCAGGGGACCTCCTGAGAGCAGATGCTTTTGGTATCTTTTTCTTCAATGGTTTTATTTTGGCCTTTTTATGACTACAAGTTTCAGCCTCACAAACAGCTGAATTTCAATAGCAACACAAGCACTTTTCCTTTTGGAAATAACTTACAGAACAGTTACTATTAAACAGAGCAAGGGCAAAGAGTACCCTCAATACCTGAGACAGTAAACTTCATTTTTCAGGTGCTCAACCTTGCCATATTTAAGACAAAACTCTCCATATATTTATTCCTCAGGTGCTGTGGAGCAGCAGATATGTGTGTGCACACATTTGAATATCTAAATGATAAAAAACAGGTTGAAGAAAGCCCAGCTAACAGAGATCTACTCCCCCCTGAAATGTTCTGTTTCAGCCTCTGATCTCCTTTCTGTTTTCTTTCTAACTGCTTATAAAAATATCAGGGAATTTTCTGGGGCAAGACTAAGCCATGGTGGCTGATACCTGATTCCTTTTCACCTGTATTGGCCTTTGGTCATTAGCCTGATGTGAGGCACATTTCTTATCAATTTATAAATAAAATATCCCATTTTTTTCCACTGGTAAATGATCTTTTTGCTTTCCCATTCCTCTGTTGTAGTACCACAGTTAAACAGTGGCCAAAGTAGTTTCTAATAAACACAGTGATGGTTCTCTCTCTATTAGTAAGTTCTGAGTCGACCTTTTCAAGTAGCTTTTGGCCAAGCAGATGTGAAGTCCAGTGAAAACATGTTGGTCTTCAAATCTGAGATGCTCTTTAGCTGTGCCAGGTGTCTGGGAGTGAACTAATACAAAAAGAGAAATAATCAGGCCATACCTAAACCAGAAATTAAGTTTGAAACCAAGCTCCCACATGGTTTTGAGCCTTTCAGGGCAGGCACTCACCCAACTAGACTGGTTTGTATTGATTATCAACTTACCAATACTCTTTCCCCAACCTCATCACTGTTCATACAACAGAAAGAACAAATCCTCCTTGCTCGAGTCCTGAACACAAACCCTGGATTTCCCAAAGCCTAACAGCTCATCCACTCCTGTTTTAGGGACATTCAGCTTAACTTGAGGCTTTCTGCTGTGGCAGCCAAATACACACAGGGGTTGAACCAAAATCTGCCAACAGTCTCAGCAGAATTAAGGTCCCTGGAGCTGACTGTGCCTCCATGGCCAAACATTTCAGTCTCTATGACCTGCCCTGCTGCAGAGACCTCCAGAGGCAGGATGTCCTCAAACAGCTCTGATATTTAAGCTTAACACACCCAAGGGTCTCTTTCCTTGAGTCTTCTGGGTGAATTAAAAGTGGATTTCTCTTTTTTTTTTTTACTGACACTGAAAACTCTCTTCAAAAAGAAAGGGTCAGTGTGACATGTCCCAGAAGAAAACTGGATGTCTCTGCACTTGCATGAAAAGGGCAAAAAGCTGCTAAAACAGGGACTGTTGCCTTCTTCTTGTTTAAGTAAAGCTCCTTGAAGGCCCTTCCCTTCTATTCAGCTTCAATATTCAAAGCTGATCCATTGCTTCTGTCCCAATACTCCCCAGAGAATCCCAGAATGGTTTAGTTGGAAGGGACCTCAAACATCAACCATCCACTCCCTGCCAATCACACCTTCGAGCCCCATCCAACCTGGCCTTGAGCACTTCCAGGGATTTAAAAATGTGGTTCTGATGCTACTTAGATTGAAAAGAAGAATAACATCGTGGCTTTAACACCTCTGCTTTTGAAGAAATGCTCTAATACACAGTGGAGGAGACAGAAATACTTCCTCTTTCACCACCAATAAGGAAAATAAGGAATACAGTAATTATTGAAAGCCAGGCTTCTGTTTACAAAGCGTTTGAGCTTTTCTCAAAGGCAGATTTGCACACAAGAAACGAGCAGTTGAAGCAGGGAGCATTTTATCTAAAGCGCTCATTAACTTGGACAACCCGGGTTGAGGGTTGTTGTGATGGTTCTGTTTTGATTTTTAATCATCCAGGCATCTCCCAGGCTGCCGTGGAGGCACCAGTGTTTTCCCCAATCAGCCCCTGGATGACAAGACCCGCCAAGCAGTTACAAGGACAATAAAATATGGTGTGCTACTCTACTAACCCTCATCTTTGGAGTGTTGCATCTTTGCTTCTGAGGCCTCCACGGGGTGAGATCTGACCAGCAGCCACCACAGCTGACATTCCGTTTGTCTCACTCACTCACTCCTATTAGAAGCATTTCCTGGAAGCTACTGGTAAGCAACAAATTTTATCTTTATTTATTTAATTGAATTGCAAAACAATCCAGTGACTCTCATCTGGAAGCACTGGTTCACTTCTACAGCTATACATGGGAGAGCTTGGAGTTTACTGGCAGCAATGAATCAGTCTTTTTATTTATGCCTGTGTTTGAAAACGCAGTACCATCGTAACTAATAATTTATACATTTTCCTCATTATCTTGATGAAATATCTGCTGTCCAAAAACAGAGCTAATAGAACTCCAGCTCCAGCACTGAGCTGTGCTGCTCAGTGGAGTTCAGCCACCAGAAAGACCAGGAGTGAGTTACAACTCTTGGGCTCTGCTGATGTATTTTTATTTTGATCCTTTTTATTAACTCCTTCCCAAACCCTCCCTTGGTTCATGGGACTTGCTGAAACACCCGAAGTCAAACCTTAAGTCCAACCTTAAGTCCCCCAGCAGCTGCTGGGTCGGCAGCAGCCCAGCTGTCTAAACTTTATTGGCAGTGAATGTCATTCTTGCACACAGACTGCACGCCTGGAAAAGCCAAAGGCACATCTTGGGCTATCACATCCCATCACGTCCCCGGCCGAGACGTGAAAAGTGAAATGGGAAACGTCAACAGAGTCCAGGCAGGGCGAGGAGCGGGCCCTGCCCGTGCTGCAGTGACAGAAATGCACTTGGAGTTGCAATTAGTGGCACTGTCATTTTCGGGCGCTCCTGCCAATTAATTAAGCCTGTCAAATGGAAAAACAGCAGCATTCACATGATAATTTATATCAGGAGAGACTGGCCCAGCAAAGCTGCCGCCAACAAAATCCCCTCCGAGCGCTCGGGGGGAAAAAAATAATAAAAAAAACATATAAAGAGGTAGAAAGGGGAGGGGGGGGGGGAAGAAAGAAAGTTAAACTGTCCTTGCTATAATTGTTAACTCTGATCGCTCAAGTAGAAGACGGGCTGATTAAAACTCCAAACGAGCCCCCAGCTCGCTTAAATCTCAGAGTCCGGAATGATAGAATCAGAGGAGTTTATTCATACCATTAAGCCCCAGAGAACTTAATTGAAAGAAGAGCATAGCCTGGACCTTGACAAGCGGGAGGTCACAGTAATTGCTGCCGGACATATTTAACATTAAGATAATCAGGCCATTAATTACCCTTTGGATCATTAAATCAGCCAGTTGCAAAATGAAATTTCTGCCTCTATTACTCACTTGAGAGACCACAGGGGTGGCTTTTAATTTATCAGTGAGCTTGAGATACAAAGGACCAGGCTTGGGGAGGAAGGAAAAGGGGGAGAAAGGAGGGGGTTTGCTTCAGCAGAGGCAGGAATATCAATCCGCCATGCTTGGTGATCGTGGCAAATTAACTAGGTAAGATAACCTCGGCTTCTAAAGGCAGAAGCTGGGGGTATGTAAATAGATGAGGGCAGACAGGGAGATCAGAGCCTGCACACCACTTAGCAGGATAATAAAGGAAATCATCCTTGATTATCAGTGCTAATTTGGACACTGCCGGTAGCTTGTTATGCGTGTTCTGAGTAGCATTTAATTAATTCAATTGCTTGTTAATGAGGGAAGTGACATGTGGGGAGCAGATGCCACCCAACTGCAGATGGGTTCTGGTCAGCCCTTCACAATAAAATCTTTTTTTTTTCTTTTCCTTTTTTTTTTTTTTTAATTTATTTTTAAAAACCCCCTTCCCCCACCCCTGAAACGGGAAAGGTGTCAAGCGTGGAGGAGCAATGAAAAGGCACAAAACACTGACCTCATCAGGCCAAGAATGGCTAAGGAATGGGAGCTGACAATCCTGGATAGAGAGGTACCAATGCTCCCCCAGGCCCCATTTGTGACGCTCCTGCCTTATGCCAGGAATCCGAGACCAACAGGACGAGAGCAGCTCCAAGGAATGAGAGAGGGATGGAACAGAGCATCCTTACAGCATCCAGGACATGACACCGGCATCCAAAGTACTCCATTTCCCTGGGCTGGCCCTTTATTTGCACTGGCTCTAATGAAGGATTAATTATTTGTACAAAAAGAAGGAGCTATGGATGAAATTTCTTTATAGAAGGCACCGTCTAATATTTTTCATTAAAGTCACTGCCCAGTTCTCCCCCAGAAACCAGCCCAGGCTCAGAACAGCAAGGCTTTAGTGCAGGACTGCGTAGCTCAGCTAAATATAGTCGAGCTGCATAATGTTTTCTCTGACACCATTAAATTCAGTTCATTAGTGAGCGAGGGATCAAACTGGATCTCACGTCGTAAGGTGAAAGTCAATTCCCAGCACTGCCAGCTCCCAACTCCAGACTGCTCAGCCAGCCTTGGATTTTCTTACAACCTTTGGTACCCACACCAAACAGGGTGACTGCTGTGCAAACAAACCTGAGCACAACTGCTGCAGATGCTCCAGGCTCCAGCTAAAGAGCAGAGCAAAAAACAATGCCCAAGCTCCTGCAAGCCACCCGTCCCCCACTTAAAAAATACAGTTCTACTGGAGTTGCAGGTTTGTCCTGTTTATGAATATTCTCAAAAAGATGCCAGAATGGTGGAGCCCTTTAAGGCTTGCACGTAGCTAATGCAGATATTTGGCATCGCTTGAGTAGGAGAACGAAAACTGGGGCTGGGATGGTGCCTGGATCTGACACTGCCTTCCCTCTGCCTGCCCAGCAGCTTCCAGATGGTGGAGGTGGCACATCATCCCAGCACTCCCAGTGAGACAGAGATGGAGACCTTGGGAGCCCAGGGAAAGAGGGTGAGTGAGCAGATAATTGTCTCCTGAGGGGAGCGGAGGCGAAGTGGCAGCTTGTCTCTGTTGGGAAGGGCCAACATCTTAGGAAGTCGATGGTGGCAAGAAAGTCTGCAAACAGAATCCATGGGGGCGAGGAGAGGATGTGGAGAAAGCAAAACGTGTGAGGTGTGTCCAGAAGGAAGGTAAATAGCTGTAGGAGATTGATACAGCAGTGCAAAAGGCCCAGGTGACACATGGCACAGAGTCCCCACATCTCTGACATTCCTCCACGGAGCAGCTCTGCCCCACTGGGATACTCCTGTGCCACACCACTCCACAGCACCACTGAAAGAGTGTGCTTAAACAGTATCAATAGCAATTAGAAGGAAAATCCTGATCTCATCCCCAGCCCCAGTTAATTGTCGCAACATTGATTTACTCTAATTTGACTTCTCACTCCAAATTAAACCCGCATTACCGAGGGAGGGACTGCAGGCAAACTCTCCCCACTCACCCCCTCCCCTCCAAGACAATAAATTTAATATTGAATACACTTGCAAAAAAAAACCTGGCAGTTGTTTGCAGGATCCATACTGAGAGATCTTTTTCCTTTTTTTCCCCCCCTTTTTCTTTTTTTCTTCCTGCGAGTAATTAAAAGATGCTTTTCTTGACTAATGATGCCCCTGTTTGGAAATGGGAAGTCGATACTCCTGCACCAGCAGTCAGCTCCAATTTGTCACAGGGCTCCTGAAGTTTGAGCGGCGGCTCTCAGGGCTGCTGGTAATTGCTGGAACCAATTACCAGCTTTCCAAAGCTGACCTAATCAGGGACCCACGGACACCACAGCTCAGGGGCCAGCTGGTCCCTGCTCCCTTTCACACTCGGCATTCGCCCCTGCTCGGGTTTGCTGCCACTTTGCCAATATCTCCTGCTCACCAGGAGCTCGTGTTTATTCCTCCTTCCTCCCTGTGATCACACCAACACCTTCAGTCCCAGCTCTGCCTCCCCCTCCTGCTTTACCCTGCGCTGCTTCCCTGGGGATCCCCCACACCTGTGCTCCCATAACCTTCCACATTAGTGCTCTGGGCCATCAAAGGTGTTGCTTTCGATCCAGAGGCACCAAATGACCTGCAGATCTGCTTACAGAATTCCAGAATGGTTT
>VYZS01037856.1:0-21978 GCA_013400695.1 Neodrepanis coruscans
AGTTAATTCTGTGATTCTGAGAATAAAGAAAACCTGTAATGGAGATTATAAACACAGTACTCTTCTCCTGGGCTAATAAGCAACAGCTGCAGAGGAGGCATGATGGGGTTTTCAAGGTCTACATATACACAGTAGGTATGTTTGTTCCCTCTCTATCTTGATATTTT
The DNA here is from genome assembly GCA_013400695.1 of Neodrepanis coruscans. NCBI lineage: Eukaryota > Metazoa > Chordata > Aves > Passeriformes > Philepittidae > Neodrepanis > Neodrepanis coruscans. The sequence goes on from VYZS01037856.1 coordinate 168, forward strand.
TAGGCCACATCCATGAAGTAGTTTAGGATGCTACTTTCTTAAAATAAGTAGTGATAAGACTAACAGAGGGGAGTAGGGAAAACACTTTTTCTTGACCAAATTAAAACCAGTCCTACGCAAACCTGAGTAAAACAGATGAATATGCATGTGCTAGTTTGAATATGTGGTTTGTCAGCTATTTGCCTACATATATTTAACACCTACAGAATGCCTAAGGCATCAGCCCAAGTCTTTATTCCAGTTGCTTTTTTTCAGAGATTTTACAGAAACCCCAAAGGAGTTAAATTACTGATATTATGATGCTATGGATGACTGATAGAAGCATACTACACTCCAAAGCTTTGGTTGACTTAATGTAAGCGAAAGTGTAGCTAGTGCATAATGTCTTGGGACTAATTCTGCTGGACACCCAGCTACAGCCTCTAGCATCTCAGGAAAGTTGGCTCGTGTTTGTAACATTGTAATTTTCTTTTCTTTTGTGTTATGTACCTCAAAGAGTGATATAAGCTGAGTCTTGAGGTTAACTGTGGGTTTTTGTTACCTATAGGCAGGTGTAGATAACTGACAAATTAGGGAACATAATTCTGATTCCTTCATCATTTCCTTAACCTGTTTAAGCTAAGTGAAAAATTAGTTTAATTTGGATTTGGCTACTCAACCATAATAGTGTACATACTTTGCAAGTTGAAACATCCCCCAGTTCAGCTCCTTGACAGTAGAAAAGGTCTTTATTTCTAGGACAGGTAGAGACGGGAACAAAAGAAAAGGAGAATAAGACACTGAAAAGACAGAAGAAAGGAGAAGGGGATCCTGACCTTAGTTGAACCATTTAGTGAATGGCCTGTATATATTTATGGTTTACACATATTAAGTAGAAATTTGGATAAAATCTTGATTCTGTTGAAATTAAGGGTTAAAGCAACTTTTATATGAAATTAATTTTAAGAGAAAGAGAGCATGAAATCCTTTTTGTATACGCCATTTCCATTGGGGTTACAATAAATTTTAAAAATTCTACATAATGAAGGGATGCCTGGGTAGAAAAATTTCTTCTTAGAAATACCAAGCAACTTTTGTTCAAAGCATGCATCTCACAGAAATCTTTGTGTCTCCTCCATCACTCACTTTAGGACACAGAACCTATCTGCATGCCTTTGTGAGAGGCATCTGTTCACTTACAGCCATGGGGTTCATTTGAAGAGCTGGTAATAATTGAAGCTCTCATGTTTCTATCTCACTGGCTTATCCTGTCTCCCTTTAAGACAACTCAGTATATATATGGATGCTGACTATATGCCTGTCTTGATGCAACTATTTCCTAATAGACATCTGATATCATATAAATTTGGTATCCAACATCAATGATAGTGACCTTTTCTTTTGAGAGCAAAGGGCTTTCCTTTTGCTAAGTAGCAAGCTAGTGAGCATGCTGAGAAAAGGGAAATAGGGAGTTCAAACTGTGCTTGTTTTGTAGTTTTATGCTGAGGCCCACAGAAGAAGAAATGTAATATGAAAAATTTGCTAAGTAATTGGTGAGAAATCCTGAAAAAAAGTTAGAGTCTGGGGGAAGAGTGTTCCTGAAGAAGGAGATGGAGTGAAAAGGGGATAATGCAGCACCAGAGACAATGGAGAGCTCTAAGTTCTTCCAGGCACCATGGTAAAGAGAATCAGCATACCCTAAAACCCAGTGTAGGTATGAGCTGATTGAAAAGAAATATTCTCTTCACATCAGTATTATAAAGGAGATTTCAAAAACATTCCAGAAACTTCCACAAAAATGTGGTGTTCCTAACTGATAAATAACAAAATTCCTCTGTCAGTGGGGAAAAAGTGATATTTTACAAGACTCTTAACAGCATGTTACAGATTTCAGCAAAGTCTTCTCGTTACTTGAATTCCTACACATTCCATTCCACTTTTCAATGGAACACTTGGTTTAGAAACTATGAGTACAAAGTAAATCACTTTAAAAAAAACCCGAACTTTTTCATTGCAAAACTTTTGAATGCTACACTGTTACTTAAGACTTCATCAGTCAATTTGAAAGATCACCTTTCTTTCTCCAACCCTCTCAAAAAAGTGCCAATGTGCTCTCATAATCAATTGTAGGATTTAGAGTAAATCACTCAGTATTGTATACTTCAATGCGTTTTATGCCTGGTTTTCACTTTTGTAGTAAAATGAAACTGGATTTGCATGCTGCTAAGGTTGGTTTGGTTTCTTTAATTTAAATTAAATCTTTTCAACTCCTGCCATTCCAATGTGCCAACTTTTAACCCAAGAGAATGGTGAAAACATCTGCAGAAACTCAAATATTAGCTAGACTGATCCCCTCTGTACAAGGCAAATGAGCATTCTGTAAATACAAGCCCTCTTTGTTGATTTCCGTCTTCAGACTTCTCTCTTCTTTGCACTGGAAATAATTTTAGGAAAATTTCATTTAACTGTACACAATCACAAGCTTTGCCCTAGGGCCTGCAGAAGGCCTACAGAAGGGATCAGACTTTTCCAAGGTCTTTTTTTACATCTTGCAGTTAGCATCTCTTTCCTCTTCCCATGGGCCTCTCAGAGAGCATTACAAGTGCAAATCATGTCCAGAAATCCTCTGTTATGCACCTGCTTTCCGTTCCGCTTTTTTTCATCACGGCCAGTAGGAGGCTAGAGTATTCTTTGACTTATTCTTCCCTTCATTTAACTGGTCTAAATGCTTGTTTTATATGTTCAAATCCAGGTTCCTACCTGTTCTCAGGCAGTTCTCAGATCACCTTTAAACTCTCTAAATATTAAGTTGTATAACCCCAGTTCCAGCTGTCCCTCCTTTTATGTATATAGGGAAGGCAGTTGCTGCATCTAAGATGTGAAAATAGGTGCACAGACTAAGATATAATTGCAGCATTTTCACCCTTAGTTAATAAAATATTTGGAGTAATTAAGAAGTAGTAACATAACAGATTAGGAGCAAATGTTGGCTCTATTATGTACACTTGTATCTTGTACACTTGTATCTTGATTTAGCTTTTGCTCAGTTCTGTATTTTGGGAGCATAACACAAAATTAAATGTAAAGGCTGCTGTTTGTAAAATTTTGGCGAGTGGGTGCAATTATCCATATTATCTATATTATCCTTACCTTCTAGATCTTCTAGATCTTCTGTACCATCTATATCTATAATATGGGGTAAACAAGTATTTTGTTTACACAGGGGTCATCTTTTTTTTAATTAAGGTCCTTAGGGAGTACCTCTAGTGTTCATTTTGAAAGACATACTCCCCTGAGTTCCTCCAGGCAGGGAACACTGCCCACAGTAAAATGCCACAGCTTCAGAAACAGCTGCTGAGCTCTGCAACACATTTCCAGGCCCTCCTGCCCAGCAGCTCTTCAGTCTCCCCCATTTGGGATGAAAAGTACCAAATAGAGCATGCAGAATAGAGAATCTGGGTCTCTGCTGTGCATCTGATCTCCAGATGGAACCTTCCAGCCTGCTCCCTGGAAACATTTTCAAGAAACAAGAAGTTGAAAGAAGCGAGGAAATGTCAATACCAAGGCTTGGGGATAAGAAGAATAAAATAGAACAGAGCAGAATAGAACAAAATATAATACAATACAATAGAATATTTCAGTTTGAAGATACTTACAATGATCATCTAGTCCATCTGCCTGACTACTTCAGGGGTGACTAAAAGTTAAACCAAATTATTGAGGGCATTGTCCAAACACCTCTTAAGTACTGACAGGCTTGGGGCATCAGTCACCTTCCTATGAAGCTTATTCCAATGTTTGACCACAATGTTGGTAAGAAAATGCTTCTTGAAGTCTAGTCTGAGCCTCTGCTATCATCACTTTTTCCCATTTTCACGTGTTCTGTTGCTGGATCCCAGGCAGAAGAGATCAGCACCTCTGTCTCCACTCCCCCTTCTCAGGAAGTTCTAGTGAGCCATGAGGTCACCCTCATCTTTTTTTACTCCAAACTAGGCAAACTCAAAGTCCTCAGCCATTCCTCATACAACATTCCTTCCAGCCTTTTCACCACCTTTGTTGCCCTCCTCTGTAACCAATTCAACGAGGCGTTGAGACAAAGCTGTTTTATCAGTAGTGATATTTCTTCTTCTTCTAACACTGTTCTTTGATCAATGCTGGAAGAAAGCAGCTCTACCTGTGCTCATTTAGTGTTGGTTTCTTCCTGAAGCTTTGCTGTGTAGTTTGAAAAGAAAGCCTGATCTTGGCAATAAAAGCAGAAATGAAGATGCTGCAGCCTGCAGCAACCACTGCTTCCTTTCCTGAGTCAGTTCCTTTTCGGCTGCCACTATATTTTCACCTGATGAGCCTTGAAGTCCAGCATTATTAGTGGTATCATTTGTAAAGGGTGGCATGGACTTAGTGGAGTACACGGGGATATTATTATATCCTGAATTATGATGCGACATGGACCATAGAATCATAGATGGAAAGGACTTTCAAAGGTCATATAGTTCAACACCTCTGCAATAAACAGGAACATTTTAAACTAGATTAGGTTTCTAAGAGCCTTGTCCAGCCTGACCTTGAATATTTCCAAAGATGGAACATCTGCTATGTCTCTTGGCAACATGTTCCAGTGTTTCACAATTCTCCTTGTAAAAAATTCCTTCCCTATATCTAATCTGAATAAAGCGGTGACTGATAGATTAAACACACTATATGCTAACCAGAGAAAAACATTTACTGCTATCATCTTCAGTTTCTGTTTTATTAATTTTGCTCTGAAATATTCACACAAATGTGTTCCTTTGTCCTACTGAACTGCTCCATTCAGGAGAATGGAAAATGTAATGAAGATGTCATTCACCTCACCGAAAATGTGTGCTTTCTCACCAACTCCAGAGAATTTGGACGTTGATTAGCTGGGAGTAAGCTGTTAGAAATCTTGAAGATATGCTAATAGAATATAAATACTGCAAATCTTGCAGATTGAGAATTCACATTATCCACTCAAAGGATCCAGTGGGATAATTCTACTTTCTTTTGAAACCTCGTTTTTTTCTGGTCACTTGGATTACTGTTATTTTAAGACTCCCACATTATTCTTTCATGAGGAGAAAAAAAATCACTAAAATCCACTGGAGAGTCAGGGTGTTTTCTCTCTTTGTAAATCACTTCTTAACACTGCTGGGATCAAGCTGTTTCATATTACCTCTGCCTTCACTTCTACTAAACTCCATCTTCTCTACTACAATCTTTGTAGCAGCAAGACAGGTTGTGGTAAGGTAATAGGTAGAACCTTCCATTTCGACAACACATCTAGCATCCTTCTGCCTTTTATATTGTTAAGAGAGAGAGTAGTATTTTGTGCATCACTCTCTCTATTGATGGTGACCAACAGCAGCATCTAGTGGCTCAGGCATTGTTTCGATGATTTTGGTCTGAAATCCTCAGACATGAGGAATTTGTTTACATGTTACAATGAAGTATAATTTCTCCAAAACCACAACACTTGTGAAACCTTGGTGCACAGAGGGGCTTNAAATGTGTTCCTTTGTCCTACTGAACTGCTCCATTCAGGAGAATGGAAAATGTAATGAAGATGTCATTCACCTCACCGAAAATGTGTGCTTTCTCACCAACTCCAGAGAATTTGGACGTTGATTAGCTGGGAGTAAGCTGTTAGAAATCTTGAAGATATGCTAATAGAATATAAATACTGCAAATCTTGCAGATTGAGAATTCACATTATCCACTCAAAGGATCCAGTGGGATAATTCTACTTTCTTTTGAAACCTCGTTTTTTTCTGGTCACTTGGATTACTGTTATTTTAAGACTCCCACATTATTCGAGAGTCAGGGTGTTTTCTCTCTTTGTAAATCACTTCTTAACACTGCTGGGATCAAGCTGTTTCATATTACCTCTGCCTTCACTTCTACTAAACTCCATCTTCTCTACTACAATCTTTGTAGCAGCAAGACAGGTTGTGGTAAGGTAATAGGTAGAACCTTCCATTTCGACAACACATCTAGCATCCTTCTGCCTTTTATATTGTTAAGAGAGAGAGTAGTATTTTGTGCATCACTCTCTCTATTGATGGTGACCAACAGCAGCATCTAGTGGCTCAGGCATTGTTTCGATGATTTTGGTCTGAAATCCTCAGACATGAGGAATTTGTTTACATGTTACAATGAAGTATAATTTCTCCAAAACCACAACACTTGTGAAACCTTGGTGCACAGAGGGGCTTTACATCTGGGTGAGTAGTTTGAATACATCATATCTTGTGTGCAGACCTGGTGGCCTTCATGGAATGACCCAAGATCGCATTGATAGTAAACACCTGAATACTGAAAGATGTGAACAGCAAAAGAAGAATGAAGCTGAATAACATGGCAGTGAAGGAGAGGGTGTGGTAGCCATGCTTGCAGAACCAGACAGATAAGTATCTTTCTCCAGTGCTGCCTGTCCATTGGTTGCAGCCTATCACAGGAACAGAGCTGCTACACAAAAGTCATTGGTTGTGTATGTAATTGATGAGCACACAGACCAGCTACTTGCCTGAGCAGAAAAATCAACACCAAAACTAAATGCTGGTAGTGAATTTTGTAATGTATTATGGAAAGGGATTTGAATATCAAACTCTAATACCTTATATCAAAGTGGACTTTCTGCTTCTATCTTTCAAGAGTTGCTAAATGAAAGAGTTGCAAATACTTGCAAAGACTTTCCCCATTTCTCAGGACCTAAGAAATTATGCAAAGAGATACTGTGTGTTAATTCTCTGCCTAGGTTTCTCCTGGGGAAAACTGCAAATTTCTTCCTTAAATTTTTACTGTAACACAGGCTCCCTTATGTTCCATAGCCATTTCTTGAGAACATTCTCTTCTGGAAAGACAGCAGTTTCTGCCTGGTGTTTGTGTTTGTCTCTGTTCAAGAGGAGGCAAAATGAAGAATAAAAAAAAAATCCAACACCTTGGGAGGTTCTGCTGCCTGTCACCACTAGACTGAAAGTATAGGTCTTACAAATTATCTTGAATATTAAGCACTGGCTGTTTTCTGTAAATGAGAATCAGTGTGATTTGGGAGATAATTAATCTCCTGATGAGCCTATTTACCTGCAGCCCACCTCCTTCCTCTACTATCTAATTCCTGGCTCTACTCTATTAAGTCACACACAGGTTTAAAGCATTTATGCCTGTTTTCTGTGCATAATTGCTTCTAGTCAGAAATTGGTTGTAATCCCTTCTTTGTACTTACTCAGGTTAGGTTTGCAAACGTGAATGTCTGGCTTCCTTGGACTTATTCTGCATTTTTCTACTCTATAGAAGTTTGATAGCAGTTTGATCCTCTGAAGCAGAAGGGTGAAGCACTTGCTACTACTGCCTTGCCTTATATAAGTGTGTGGGCTTGGGTGTAATTATTTTACAAGATATTTCTCACCTTTACAAGGCAGTGAGTTACTGTAATAACAGAGTCTGTGTAATTACCAGTGTGATCCAGGATTTCATCTAAACATCCCTATTCAAGCAGATTCAAGTCTCCTTTCAGACTGTTGGCAAATTGCATTGTTTGGCTTTTTTAATTTGAATAAAATGCTTGCCATGCCAAAATACTCTATGAGCACCTGACCTCAAAAGTATGATGCTCTTCTTTGAAATCCCCTTTTTCCCAGCTGCCAAATTGACCCAGGACCTTTTCAACTGCTTGGACAGAACACGGTGGCTCAAAATGACCAGAAATAGTGCAAAGAGAAAACTGAGCAATTTAAACTAATTCTACATTTGAGATGTAGCTACAGAATAAAGCTAGAGTCTGAACTGATCACAGAAATCACCTGCTTGTGTAAGCAACAGCCTGTATGTACCTTTCGCAACATTTTCCAGTGCAAAGAAATGAGGGATTACAGCAGATGGGTTTTCACAGAAGTCATCCTTTACAAAGTGCAGCAGATCACAAATGCTAGGTTAACAGACACAAACCTGTATTGCATCAAGTTATCACATCTGTCTCTCAGTGCTTGGCTCCTTGCCTTGGTTGCAGCTTCTGTAAATTACCTGGGAGCTTTTTGAAGGCATTATTGCCTTTCTCTGATGTGTCTGTAACAACATTAAGGCTGAAATGATTTTCTTATACTTTAAAATATAATACTGTAGTGCCTATTTCAAATATGGTTGAAGTTAATTGGAATAGGCTTAGGTGAGTTTCAGTCAAGGTCTGAGGATATCAAAAAGTTGTTCAGATTTGCCTGCATTTATTACATTATTACATAGTTATCTGAGCTATAGTAGGTGGGGGCCCCTAGCCAAGATTGTTTTCAGCTGCTACAACAGCTGTTCCCAGGCACGGAAGCAGTGCACAGAAACCACTGCTGCAGCAACAGTTGGAGCTTTATCATCAAACAGCTCAACTCTTCCAGCATAAGGTGTGAACTCTGCAGTCACAGCACATCACAGGACAGCAGCAAACACCTCAGCCCCATCCCGCTTTCTTCCCTTGCCATCAGAGAGGCTGGTGAGCAGTCAGCCTGTCCCAAGATATGGGCCTTCTCACTCCACTTCAGCCTGCAGTTGTATCCATGCACGTCTGTTGTTTCATCACCAGAGCTACAACAGGTGCCTTGAACAGCATCTCCCACATCCTTGGTCTCCTGTTTAGCCAATGTGACTGAGATGTACACTTTCTAGGAGCACAATTGCTATGGTCTGGTGCCTTCCAAGAAGTTATCACTTTGCTAGAGTATCCTAGAAGAGAATCAGCTCTCTCCTAGGCTGGTTGCCAGATGCACATATAGCACTGATAGTGTCTCTTCCCTCAGGAAATTTACTGTCAAGAATTTATAGCAGGGCTACTTAATGCATTTTTGCTATTTTCTGCTGGATAATTTTATCATTATGATTTTATGATTGGGAAGGGGGTGTTTCCTGTTCTAGCAGACTAGTTTTTCACATACTACCACCTTCAGACAGGGAACCTCATCCTCTGCATGGGAAATGGGAAGGATAACTGAGAAAACAAATAATTTGGGGGAATTCAGAGAAATCTAGAAGTATTTATACTATGAGTTGGGTATATAAGCCAAAAAAAATTACCAGAGCCAAAGTTCATAAGATATTATGGTAATTCTCTGACAACACTCCATTCCTTCCAGAGCTTGTCCAATTTGCAAAAGGTGAAGGAGCATGTAGGAACTGCAGCAACAGCTTTTGCATATCTTAGTGCTTATATTGGTCTCTGATCATCGTTACCTGCTGTCAGCCTGAGAAACACCTTAATATATGGGGTTCTCCCTGCAAATTTCTAACATAGAACTCCACACGTAAGCTTCCTAACATTGCACTTGCAATGTCTTTCAACCAGCCTTTCTCCCAAGCCTGGAGGTTACTGACAACACCTTTACCTTAAAACCTAATACTAATACCTGCACCTTTCTCTAGCTCTTGTGTTTCTGATGAGCTAAAGTGATTTTTGTAATGGTATATTTGGAAATGTGTGATAAGGGAAAAATATCTTGCACATTAAAGCTACAGTTGACTCTTTGAAACTGACTCCTTGTCATATTCTCCTTCAAAGAGGTGCTCTCCTAATGTAAGCATGCTCAGGAGGCGGGAGAGAGCAGCATATCCAATCATAAATCCTCTCTTTTGGTAGGAGTGAACTGTTCCTGTCAGAATATGAAGCAATTTTTGTATCCTTGCCAAAACAATTGCTTGATGTGTGCTCCCTAATATCTCATAATGAACCACAAACAAGCTTTTAAAGTAAGGATAAGGATACACATATTTATAATGTTCACATCCAGAGAATTGAACAAAGACGCAAAGAATAACACAGCTAAAGGGGAACACAGCGTGCTCTTCAACACTTCATTAATTAAAACAACGGGTCTGTGAATTACAGTCTTTTTACTTTTGGGGAGATTTTAACACTCAGATTCTTCCAGAAAGGCATTCCCCCACTCAGTGTGTTGGAAGAAGAGCCTTGATCCTGAAAAGAGATGCATATATGTTGTTCCCTCTCTCCATGAATTCAGTGAAGATATATGCAGAAAAAAAGTACAGCCAGGCCATTCATTTGTGGTCACCTAAGTCCTACAGCAGCATCTATTAACTACACTTGGCACCAACCTTCAAACCTTCTGAAATCTGGATGTACCTCCCCATTGATTTGGATGGTCTTCAGTTTCTGTCCTCCTTTTTTTTAGTATCTTCTTAAAAGTTTTTAGAATATGACTATTTATTCCTGTAATAAACCAGATTTTAAAAGGAAATTAGTGGATACACAAAGCACTTGCCTAATGCTTTCCATCCACATATTTCGATCGTAAGAAGAGTTAAATACATGTGGGTTTTATATCCGCTTTTGACCACTGGGATAGAAAAAGCACACAATGACCAGATGATTCACCCAAGGTCAGAGCAAGTCAATGACTTAGAAAGAAATTCAGGTCTCCCTAATTTCCCAAGTCATATCCACAGAAGAATGTTTTCTTTTACACGAAAGGAGCAAGAAAAAGCTTTTTTTCATTTATAGGAAGGAAAAACACTAGTATCCCTGAGGATGACAATAAATTATTAGACCAAACTTCACAGAAGGTTTTTATGCTGTATGATGTGCAATAGCCAGCAAAATTCAATAATTGCAGCATTAAATAATAGACAGAAATTAAAAGCTATAAGCAACAGGAAAAAAAAAAGTTTTTTCATAAAATGTGGAAAGAAAGTGGGAATTGGTGTGTTAGGAAGCTGTAGGCAAAGGTATTGCAGGAGACTGGAAGCATGAAGTCTCTTCAACCACGATGTGAGTTTATATTAATCTATAGCAATAATAGTTACTCAGGTTCAAAGGTATACAATGAATATCCATACATGCAGAGTGAGCAACATGTTAAAATACAGTTTAGATTGAGCTTGATACAGTTCTTTATTGCTTCAATTCACATAAATAGTTCCAGTGCAGTTTTTGGTACTTACCTGTGTGATTAAAAAGAGAAAGGTCTCTGGGGCTCAGATCAGCTTTTACCTTGGCCTGATGCTAAACAGCTGGAACAATATCTTCAAATGTCTTTTTTTTCTGACTACTATTTCCAACGGCATTCTCAACAGAAGTCTATTTTGTTTCTTTTCCTATTTCAAAAATTTTGTGCCTCAGCAAGAACAACAGAGTGATAAAGGAGAATAGGAAAGAAGAAGGAAACCTATAGTGGTTGATGCACAAACTGAGACCCAGAGTAGCCTACCTTCCTGAAGCCAGGAACCCTGTTTGTCCTACTCTTGCTTTTTTCACATATTGAATGCCAATGGCAGGTGAGGTCCATGCTCTTGTTTTCTATACGTACCCGTAGCATAAAACACAGCATAATTGCAACTGCTCATTGCCCATACAGCCACCTACCTTGTATGCACTGTTTAGAGTACATTCCTATATTCATCAGCTGCAGACGAGTATGAATGGAGGGTTAAGTTGTATCAGGCATAGGATTCCAGCAAGAAACCTGTATGGAAGGAAATTGTTATGTGGAGTCAAATCCATAGCACACAAAGTTCTCACAGAAGCAGTGAAAACCAGCCCCTCAGGTTGGTTAGAGAGTTAGGTTCAATTTTCCAGCAGTTCAGCCCCAGATTTGTTTGATTCTCAGCTGGTTAGATAGATATATCAAACATAGGTGCAGGCAAATCAAAACCTATGAAAATTACCTCCCTTCTTCCTATGCAAGGTATCTTCAACACCAACATTTCTCATGGCAGCCACTTCAGGCAGCCACTGAAACTCCAGATGAGCTTCTCTCTCCAATCAGTCAGCTTTCGGGAGACGTCCATTATTGGCAGAAGGGGGTTGTGAATTTCCCCCAAGAGCCACATGTTTCTCTTTTACTAATACTAGATAGTATGTAATTCACTTTGCTACTAGGAATTTCACTGAGGCCTGAGCTCCTTGCCCCTGTATTAACAGAAGGTTTCCCATGGCTGTCACTGGATATACAGCTGGGCCTTTTGCGCAAACAGCCAAGGCAGATTTTTCACTACTGAGACTATTATTCATCCTCTATGCTTATGTTGCTTTCATATCAAAATTCAGAGAGTAGTTGTGTTGGAAATTTTCAGAGTTATAAGATTTTTAGAGGGCAATAAGCCCCCCTGCACAACTTAGCCTTTTGATGAAAAGACAGGCTCTGCGGCCTAGCCTATTCTCATGGGAAAAGAACGCACAGAGATATGCAAGGACAATTCGACCTGGCGTTCTCATGAGAAAGCATGCAAGAGAAGATGATCTGACCTTGGTGCAGGCAGAGAAAAGTTAAACAAAAGGAGAAAACAAGTCCAGAGACCCCACGTGAAATAAGCCAACCGCAACCTATATCGTTGTAAAGAGATGTAATCAATCAGAGTGTATAGAAGTGTGCTCATAAGTCTAATTAGCCAATAATAATAGTGTAAGAACTGTCTGCTAATAGTAATAGAATTAGAAGTGTGTGAACAAGTTAGAAAAAGTATAAAGGTAAGTCTGATGCTCATAGTAAGTGGCTTCACTTAAATCATATTGGTTGTGTCGTGAAGACCCCCAGAAGAAAATCCTCCACATAGTTATATAGAACATAATTTGGACATGTGTCTCTGGAGGTACATGGATTTTAAAAAATAGACTAATTTATTCATAAACTGGCATCACTGACCACACTTTCCCTTAAAAAAATAAACTAATAGCATTTTCAGTACATTTCCAACTACTTTTGACCCCACTGATTCCAGGGGGAGAAAAGCAACAGAAAACCATGCCATTTAGAGGAAGAGTTGTTTCTGAGTTGTGCTAGTACATTTGGAAGAAAAGTTACCAAGCCAGAGCTCCAAGCCAGGTTTCTTTTCTAATGCATGCTGGCAATTATGATTAATCTAAATAGTTTGGGAATTCAACCCTAATCTAAGATCACTGTTGAACATTTTTGTGAAAACATATAGCGTGTTGTTGCACTCAGATTGTGCTGTGGATGTTTACTTGTTCCAGCTCTTCACTGAGGACCTCACATAAAACATTACACACATCAGAAAAGCATAGTGAGAATAGCCATACCATATAAAGATGTTTTATATATAAAAGATTGGAATCTTAAAAGGTCAAATTAAGTGAAATATAACCATTGGGTTTTTTTTCTATTCAGAAGTCTCATAATTGTGTTTATATGCTTTAGAAGGTTGGGCAAATGTCCTTTATTGTCCTCTTTCACTTAACAATTTTAAACATGTTTATGCTTATGAATCCTTACATGGATGACAAACTGAGACAGAATGGGGGACTATGTTTGGAATGTTTTTTTTTAATTGCCAAATACTGAATTAAATACAGTTTTGTTTCAGAAAAGGAACAATTGCTAATCAGTTCTACTACAAATGAATATCTAATAGACATTAAAATTAAAAAAGTCTAATTCACATAGTAGACTAATCCTACCCAGACTTAAAACTTGCTGTTTCTGCAGTATGATGCAGATTAGCAAAGAGGTCTAAAGCAGCTAGAATGTATAATTCATACTGCCTTGCAATTGCTCTCAACACATACACAATTTATCTTCCTTCTAAACTGTTGACTTCTGTACAGGCGAATCTCATATGGATGGCACAAATAATTCAGGAAAGACTGAGCTTGGCTCTCAATTCATCAGTAGAAGATAAAAAATATGGCACTTTGTTGTGGTTTTACCACTAGGAGGCGTGGTACTGACAAGAGAGACTCGATAGAAGAAACACCCCCCCCAAAAAAAAAAAAAAAACAAAAAAAAAGGGGGTTTTTTTTACACACNCCCCGGGCCACGCCAACCCGGGCCAACCCAGCCGCCCACCGCAGTGGCCTCCCAGATGCGCGATGTCCACTGACAGCCCCATCCATTTCATGCGTGCAGGAGATGCCACCGCGCATGCACAGCGCCGAGCTGGGCCGGGGCTGGCGGCACCCGGCAACATCAGTGGCCTGGGGGCGGGGCGGGGGTGGCCCCCCCCCCCGCCCACCGGGGTGGGGCAGAAAGGAAAAAAGACCAGTTTTAGCTTCAATCCACAACACACTTGCACAAGAAAAATATGTTAGCATAGCTGAAAAAGTTTTCTTATGCTCTAAAATAAAGTTGCATATTTACTTATACCTGATTACAACACATAGACCTAAGAAATTATTTTTCTCCCCTCAGCTTTACAGACTTATTTCTATTCTTATTTCTATTTCTATACTGAACAAAAGGTCAGGAGTTCAGTAAAATGTCACAAACTATGAATTAAGACTTAGAATTATTTATACTTGCTCTAACAGCATCACTCTTCAATACACCAGCCATATCCAAAACAAAATTAAAATCATATCTGCTACCCCGCTTCAAAAGCCACTCAGATCTTCACGTGGGGTTGAGTGCTTACAGATGGAGAGACACCAGGATCTGACCCCTGTGGGTCTCTTGGTCTCTGTAGCATTGTATGATAGTACTGTGACCTTACAAAATCACCATGATGCTGAGACTCCAGAGAGCTTTCCCCCTGACAGCTCGTGGTCTTCTTCAACTGTCACATATCTCCAGAGATTAAGAAGTCCCAGGGCCTTGGCTTACATGCCACAATGTACAGTTACTAGCTATAGCTCAAGCACAGCTGGAAAGATATAATGGAGGTCTCAGTTGTGAGTCCCTCAGAAAGCATTTAAATAAACTGTTAAAAAAATCCATTTGTATTTGTGTGGATAAATAGCTGGCTGAAAAATAAGAAAAAAAGAGCAAAGATTAAATGTGCTGTTTCACAATAGATGAATGTTACTGAGGCAGTTCCACAAGATCTCTATGGGGATCTATGCATTTCAAAATTGTCATAGGTAATCTGTTAAAAACAAGGCAAGGAAGTCTGCAGAAGACAAATAATTATTTGGGATAGTGAAATGTGCAATTTGCTGCAAGCAGCTACAGAAGGATCTTGCAATAGTCAGTGATGAGGAAATAATACTACAGTGTAAATTCAATGGGAATCACAAATAAAATGTCAATAAATCCAAGTAAGGTGCATGAAGAAGAAAAAACAACCATCTATGTGACTATATACATAGTGATGAACTCTACATTAGCTGTTATCTGGGGAAATTAGCTATTACCAATCTAGCAAGAGATCTGTGAGTCATTATGGATAGTGCTCAGAAAAGTCAGCTCCATGGCAGTGAAGTGGCAAATAGTGCATTGGGAATTATTAGGAAAGGAACTGAAAATAAAACAGAGCATCCTTGTAACACTATTGAACTGAATGGTGTGTTTGCATCTTGAATACTACCAGTAATTTTAGTTACCTCTTTGGAAAACAATATGATAGGAAATATACTGAGAAGAATCACAGGGAAATGAAAGAGAGTAAATAGGTCCGGACATTTCTACATTGAAAAAGAGAAGATGAAACAGATATATAACAAAACAAACAGTAGGAATGGACCCTTCTATTGGAAGCTGGAGAGAGGAGTAACAAATATCTCCTAGGGGCTGACAAAAACCTTTTCCTCTCTCCACCTCTCTTATCCTCAGTATTTTTTTTTTTTCTGTTACAGTAGTTGTTTGAGATGTAACATTTGCCTTGTAGCACTGTGGAAGTGAGAATTGGTCAGAACCAAAGGATCCAGCTCAGGCTGGTGTGGGATTGAAGTTACTCTTCTCTCTGGAGTGCAAAAATCAAGTAGGAATGGGAGATACTGGTCCCAAGAGAAGTTCCAATGCTTTTGAAGAGGCTCTTTAGTTCTGGGAGAAAGCTGGGCAAGGAGGAGATATTTGTGAAAGCTGGTACAAGCCCAGGACTGGCTTTGTTGGACACTGAGATGTAAGGACTTGATGAGGGACAAAAAATTATACTTCAAAGAAGGAGGGGGCGAACTGATGGATGGGTTTTATCTGGAAATGGTCAAAGAATGAATTTAGATAGGCATCTATGATGAGAAAAGATAAGGGCAAGGAAGAAAAGGTGAATTAATTGTCAAATCTGAATTCTCAGATAATCAGTTTAATTACGATGTAGAAAATCATGGATAATACAGAGAAGGTAAACAGGAAATAATTACTCAATATTTTTTATAAAACACCCTAAGTAATGATCAGAGGGCAGATTTAAAACAAACTTACAGAAATACTTTTTAATGCACAAGGCAAGTAGAAATCACTATGAGATGTTGTGGAGGCCAGAGGGATTCAAAAAGGAGCAAATAAACAGATCATGACTGACCTGGAAAAGTTGTCAGTTCACATTTTCAATTAGTACCACTTGTACCTTCCTCTGCTTTCAAAGCAGAAATCACTAAGGATCTCCTTGGAGCCTAGTATGTCCATCACTGTGCATTAACTTCCTCATGTGGAACGGCACTGAGTATGACTGGGTAGAATTTGTACCGTCACAAAACAGAAAAATAGCAACATCTCTACACTATAAATTAGCCCTTTCTGGTTTCTTCTATGCAAAGGTGTAGGAACACCTAATTCAACCCTTAAGATATGTTTAATGGAAAAAGTACTGCTTTACATGGAACTTTTCTACTTCAACCTTTGTACAGTGTGCTAATTTTGATGCTGACACCAAGGACAGAAAAACTAGGGTGTTACATGACTCTTCTAAATATATGCCTGTATATATTTGTCCAAGAGAGAGTAGGAATCAGAATCACTTTTTTGGCAATATATCCAAAGTTCTGGAAAAAAATTGCCTTTGTGTGGAGAATAATGATGCTTGTACTCCTTTTCCAGCAGCTGAAATCACTGTTGTGACTCAATTAGCCCATTCAGAGAAGGAGAGGTAGATAATCTTTCTCTTTGGTGCAGAACTCATGTCTTTAGATGGGAAGACCTCCTGAAAGAGCATGTGATATCTAAACATTTGTCACTGTAATTTCCAGGGGAGACAAGCTTGATTTATTTCCACAGTGTAGCCATGATTTCCTTCCCCTTGAAATTCTTTAAGAATAGACTGTAAGCTATTACTATGTAAGAGAGAAATAGAATATATAGTTCATGTCGAGATACATTCTTGCTGTATCAACATAACTTTCATATTAACCCACAGTTAATTCAAAAAAATTTGCTTGAGTTGCACAAAGCCTTTTGTTTTCTCTCTCTGTCGCTCCCTCCCTTTTCCCATACTAGTGTGGTTATAAAATAGAAAGTATGTTACAATAAAAGAGCCTCATATCAATGTTCTGCTGTAAAGATCAATTGCAGCAATACTCCAGGAGAGCAGGCTGCCAATAACTGAGTAGAAGTTGTTGGTGATGTGCCATGTAGCTCCAAACGTGATATGAGAGAGGAAAAGCCAAAATATAGAACCTCTAATTTTGATGAGGGCAGCTCAGTGAACAGTGTATGGTAAGCTGTTCTGCTTGTCTTCTGCCAGGCAGCAGTAGGAAAACTGCTGGAAAGGCCAACTGCTTTGTTTTTTTTCTTAGCAGGAAGGTTTTCCACAAAAAGATATGGTTTGCACCTGTTTTAACATAGGTTTTAGATGCAGATGAATTCTTTTGTGTTAGATAATTCACAGACCAAGGAGAAAAATCTACAGTTTTCAATTGCCATACCTATTTGTGAATTGGTGGAAAAGTTCATATTCATTGGCTCCACCAACAATCTGAATCTCGTTTAAACAAATTTTTCTCCCACATGCAAAAAAGCCACAGATAAATCTAGTGAATAGATGTTATTTATGAAGCTCGCTCTTTCCATAGAAAAACAGATGGATCATATACAAGTATTGCAGTTTTACTCTTAAAAGCAATGGACCCTTTATGAATGTTAGGATAGTTAGGAGAGGGTACCTGACTCTTAAATATTCCCAGGAGACAGGAATTTAATTGCTCTCCATCTTAAGTATCCTGAATGTTTCCTTGATATCACTACTCCTCAGTCCTTCCCCCATAAAGTAAAGATAACACTCTCCTTCCTTCTGGGATGTTGTCAAGGATAAATATATTAAGCAAGTTTAGGTGTTATGGCACAGATAGGGAATTTATAAATTGTCTAAGAAGGATAGTTTATTTTCTCTTGCACCATACAGAGCTCTTGACTCCCACAAGCACTTCCACCTAGGAACAGTTATTCATATTTGGCAGATGGGAGCAGAGCGATCAGGCTGATCACCCTCTGGAACAAGGTCTATAATACACTGCAAAGTATTAATCAATGCAATGCTCTTCTGCCCACCTCACAGTCCACGTGTAACCGTAACAGAAGTATAGTGCTAATGAATTTATCTCAAAGATGAATGTGAAATGGATTTAATATTGCACTGGCATGAACCATTATAGCCTTAGTGAAAGAATACTGAACTATAACACTTCACAATCTGGTCTAAAGTTTAATTGATGAATGTGTATTTCATGTCTCAACAGTTAAGAGAAAAGTACTGTCTCTGGCTGTATAAACCTATGGGAAAGCGAAATATTTCTCCTGAAGCATAAACTTTGGATGCCTTTAAGTTTTTAAAATAATATATATATTTTCCTACTTTTGGTACAGCTACATTATGATTATTAACGTACTTTAGCCAGAAGAAAGGGAAGAAAGGGAAGTTTAGGGGGTATTTTTGCAGACTATACAAGACTAGGAAGAGCTGTTGACTCCCTCAGAGGCAGGGAGGCCCTGCACAGAGACCTTGACAAATTAGAGGACTGGACAATCACCAACCACATCAAGTTCAACAAGAAAAAATGCCAGATTCTGTACCTGGGGTGGGGCAACCCCACATGTTCATACAGACTAGGGAGTGAAACACTGGAAAGCAGTACTGCAGAAAAGGACGTGGGTGTCCTGGTCAATGGAAAGTTTAATATGAGTTAGAAGTGCCCTGGCAGCCAGGAGGGCCAACTGCGTGCATCAGGCAAAACGCCACCAGCCAGTCAAGGGAGGTGTTTGTCCCAGTCTGCTTCGCACTGATTCAGCCTCACCCTAAATATTGGTGAATATTGAATATTGTGTGCAGTTTTGTTCCAAAGGAGGACAATGAAGATGGTGAAGGGACTTGAGGAGAAGCCGTATGATGAGCAACAGGTCACTGAGTCTGTTCAGCCTGGAGAAGAGGAGATTGAGAGGAGTCATCATCACATTCTACAGCTTCCTTATGAAGGGAAGAAGAGGGTCAGGCACTGATCTCTTCTCTGTGGTGACCAGTGACAGGACCCAAGGGAAAGGTCTGAAGTTGTGTCAGAGGAGTTTTAGGTTGGATATTACGAAAAGGTTTTTCACCTAGAGGGTTGTTTGCCACTGGAACGGGCTCCTCAGGGAAGTGGTCACAGCACCAGGCCTGACAGAGCTCAAGAAGCATTTGGACAATGCTCTCAGGCACATGATGTGACTCTTGGGGATGGTCCTGTGCAGGCTTAAGAGCTAAACTCGATAATACTAACCCAGCATATTCTGTGATTCTTTTCTCTTGGACTAAAGAAAGGGAACTACTATTTTTCCCTTGTAAAGCAAATGTTCTTCCTGAGATAAATAGCATGTTATTAAAAAAAGTGTCAGCAATTTCATACTCTGAAAGAAGTATATTTCCTCCTAAGACTGAGGCTAGGATCCGTAGCCACCCAAACAAGTGGGTCTCATGGAAGTATAGACCTATAGAAGTGGGTCTTATTTGATTCTAGTGAGGCTGAACACAAGCAGAATTTAAAACTGCAGAATTTCCAATTGCAGATCTTTCCTATACACTGTGTCTTCCAAAAAGCTGCAACAGATGAATAAATCTTGTTCCCTAGATGACAAACTGAGCATTACAGTTGTTCTGTTGAGGCAGCTGAGGATCAGGAAATCTTTTATGTCAGAGGTCTGAGCTTCTGAAGTGGATAGTGCTGGTGATAGTTGCTTCAGAGCTATGAGCTGTCCTCCACAAAACGTGTGAAAGGGTTCCTTTCTACAGCCAGCTCTAGTTTCCCACCTCTTTATTGCAATGCTTTATTAAGTACTTGTGGGACTCTAATATGCTATCAGCACATCCTCTGATGTGCCAGGAACACCTTCACGAGATGTCACTCAGCTGCTAAAGCTTTTATGTAGCCTGTTCCCAAAAAGAGTAATCCCAAGATTTTGTTGACCTAGCTAAAATAATGGCTCACGGGAACCCAGAAATTCCCCATGAACACCTGAAGTCATCGACAGAGACATTACTTGAATCCAAAATAAACTCAAGCTTTACAAGAGACTATGTTCTATTATATATTTTGCTGACTACTAAAAATCTATTGTATATAGAAGGAAGAGGGGGCAAACAGACTCAGCTCACTCAGTGTATTAAACACAAAAGACCACTATTAATTAGCAAAGCAGTTATAACCTCATGTCTTTGTTTCGACTGTCACACCAGCAAAGAAAGGGACAAGTTCACTTGACAAAAAGATTATCTACCAAAATATATAGTCGTTTTATTGACTACAAAAATCCTTTACTCCTCCCTGATTTCCTTCCCCTATTTTATAAGCAGAAGGAGAGAAAAACAATAGCACCATGACAACAAATAGAAAAGTTCCTTAAAGTAGAAAGTAAATATATAAACTGGGAAAATACATACCAAGAATGGTTATTTATGCCATAGAACAAGAAAGCTTTTTGTCAGTGACACAGGAAATACGAAAAGGAGTTAACTATGCTACAGGTCATGGACAGTTCAGCTGACATAAAGAGCAGAGTTGCAGAAGTTTGCCTCAGAGTTTAGAGCAGCTATAGTAAACTTTAATAACAGTAAAGTGTTTAATACAAATACCCACCTTAACTAGACCTACAGTTACAGGCCTGAGATATTGATCTCATAGTATTATATTGATGCATTATAGCTGCAAGGGACAGGAACACCTTATTCCAGGGAGCAGCCAGCAAGCTGCCATGTTGATTTAGCTTCTTTCTAACTGCTCTACTTTCAGTGTGTGTAGTTCAAAATGCAGAGAGTACATATTCTCCATCTATTCCTTCTCTAAATTATCACACCACAGTTGAGTGAGTTTGCAGTGTCAGCAACCATACGCAGTTATACACTCTTTGACAATAATTTTTGAACTGTCCTTCTTAGTCTCTTTTTCAAACATTTTTTGCCAATTTAACTTCTAGCAAAAACAATGGCATCATACAGATTAATTAGGAGCTTGAAAGGAAAGAGCTTTTGTTGTATCAATAGGTACAGAAAAGTAAAAGTACTAAGAAAATTTCTGTGTCTCACAGCTTGACTAGTTCCCTCAGCTTTGAGCTAATGTGAAATGAGGCCTGACTATTCCAAAGAAATATTTCCCCTCTTTCTTGCAAATCTCTTTTGAAGGACTTTAAATAAATTCACAACCACTCACCCTGCTCCTCTATGTACTGCACCACAGTGTACTGCACACATGGGGTTGATGCAAAAGAGCTGTAAATGAAGTGTTTAAGGCAAAGATGCTCAAATAACCTGACCTGAGGCTCTGAGATCAGAGAAGTTATCCTCCTCAGACACCCTGCCTGCCGTTCTGCTGCCTCTCCCACCATTGTGTGATCCACTCCTGGAATGCACAGGCGAATTCCTTGGACATGTCATCTCTTGAGTCTCCCTTTCATCCGGCTGAGGATGGAGACAGGTGTTAAATCAATGTGAGCACCCACCATATCACAGATGCTGATGGGGAAAAATGCGAAGAAAAAGACAATGTCCCTTTTGTCCAGACTAGAATTGTTAAGACAGAACCTGTGTTGCTTCTTCATGTTCAGTAAAGTTCTTTGTCACGAACTCCTTGCACTCTATCCTCTGTATTGGATGACTCCAGAGATTAGAATAAATCTTTCTTGTCACAGTAACCTGGAATAGGTTCTATACTAGCTGTGTAGTGAAACAAAAACAAACAAACCAAAAAAAAAAA